>JAYMFT010405487.1:0-18612 GCA_038088735.1 Panulirus argus | reverse complement strand
CTCTCTCTCTCTCTCTCTCTCTCTCTCTCTCTCTCTCTCTCTCTCTCTCTCTCTCTCTCTCTCTTTCTCTCCCTCTCACTACTTCTCTATATATCTGGTGAAGTGACACGTTGAAAGTCGACCGGACAACACTTCTCCTCACAGCACCTACCTTCCAGCCTCGAAAAAGTCAACATGATTATCGATCAAGGCTCCAGCATTTGACGGGGAAGATGGCAGGAGATTAAAGCAGAGGGAGGGGGAGGCTGTGGGATGGTAGTATGGGAAGTGGAGGGATGGATGGCGAGGGACTCGGCTGTGGTGTGGTTGTGTGATGGAAGTGTGGGAAGGGAGGCTAGATGGTGGAAGAGGTGAAGTTATGGCAATTGTGTAAGGGAAAGGAAATGGTAGAATTGTAAATACTTATGCAGGTTCGGATGGAAGCATATTGCTTTAGTGGATGACAGGTGAATGGTAGATAGATGTATGATGTGGTGAGTAGTAATGAACTGTATGTGACGGGTGGATGATAGGATCCTTGATAGGGTGGGAGGCAGGAGTTGCTCTGTGTGGTAATGGATACTGGGACTGTGACAAGGTGGGAGGAATGACTGATGCTTGTGAGTGGTGCGTATGCTAGCAATGTGGTGGATGACATGACGTCAGGACGTATGTGGATTCTTCCATGAGGGAAATGACTTTCTTTCGGTGTGTGTTTCATGTGATGGACCGCTGATGAATTATTGGTAATTCAGAAGAGAAAAGTGGAGGTAACGGATGGTGGTCGGTGGCAGAGCAGACAATGTATTGGACAGTAATGAACGGATGTTGACGATAACGGATCATATTCATCAGCTGCGCTTTGGCAGTGATGGTTAATCAGTTGCTGAATACCGTTGTCGGTAGCGTTGAGTAGTTGCTGGTCGATGATATGATGAGTACTGCTGGGCGATAATTAGCGATAATGGATAGATTGGTGATAGTGAATGATAACTGACGAAATGGGTGACGGTGAGTGGGAAGCAGAAGGTGAGAATGACGCGGGGAACGCCGAACAGCACCTATCGAAAGGCTCCTAAAGTGGAAGACGCTAAGCAGGGAATGACAGGGATAAGCTGCAGCGGATGATGAGCGGTGAAAAGATGATGAAGTGGAAGGTAATGAATAGTGTGTGATGGATGGTTTTCGAAGTGGATGATAGAATATGGTGGATGGCTGGTGGATTTATATGTGGATGCCGATGGAAGCTGGATTTTAGATGGCAATGGTTGCTGGATTTAATGATGATACTGGATGCTGGGTATGAGGACAGCGTTCAGGAATGTTAGAACCTGATGGATGATAGGTGGATGTTTTAGCGGATAATAAACAATGAAGGATGGTAAGTGGATGCTGGAGTGGAGGATAAAGATGGGAGATAGTAATGGATGGCACGTGGATGATGAAATGGATTATGGTACAGAGCAAAGAGCAGGTGATAATGAATTGGATGATGGCTGACGGTGGATGGCACATGGAGTCTTAAGTGGATGATAATCAATGGTGGATGATGGCTGGATGTTGAAGCGGTTGACAAATGAAAAATCCTAATGGAGGACGGGTGCGTACTGAATTGGGTGATAATATATGGCGGATGATAGGGGTACGCTCAAGCGGATGATGTTAATTGATGGATGGCAATTTGATCTGGATGTAGATTATAATGGATGGAGGATCGCTGATGCATGCTAAAGTGGGTGATAATGAATAGTGGATGACTCTGGTGGGTGATTAAAGATACTGGATGGCAGGTTGGTACTGATGTGGATGATAATAGATGATGATTACAAGTGGAAGCTGAAACGGACAATATTGTGTGTCGAATGCAAGTGGATGTTGAGGGTGAGCGGCAACTCCCCAAAAGTTAACAGCTGGGATCCGTTCCCAACTTTACAAAGTTTCCAAAACTATTTATGCAGAGAATTTTCTTTTCCACTGTATTTTCTCTGCACCTCCTCCAGAGTATCGAACCCTGTCCACTAACATCCTGGGGTAAAACATTTCCTCCCACGGCTGGAGAAGTCTCCAAGTTTTAAAGTGAAATTGGATACATTGTCTCTTCTTCGAATATTGGAAGAGATGATCAAGATGTGAAGAATGTGGTTGCCTCTAAGATGATGTGTAAATGGCCATTGATATTCTGAGTACGACTGACGAATGTTATGAAAATAAAATTCTGAGACAGACCTACTGTCAGCTGTTGCTTACAATACTTACGGATGTATTTACGGATGAATATTCAAGAGAAAACAGCGATAATGTAGACTGATCTCTGATCCATGATGATAATGTACAGTGACTAGTGAACGGCAAATACTCTGAGGAACTACGGTGAGAGTGAACACTATAGAACTGCAATTACCAAGTTACAGTAAACAGTGAACGGCAGAAGTTTTGAGGGCGAACGTGACGTAACGTTCTTGATGTGATCCTCACGTCTGCAGGTCTTTCACTTCCTACTGTAACAATCTTTCTCTTCTCTAAGCATCAACACTATATGTATACTCTTAATCCTGTGCTGTGTTCAGGCCAGATATGATCCACAGCGGAGCTCGACCAGGTTCTGGCTGGGGTGTAATGTGTCTGATGATGTCACAGGGAACCTCTGTCATGTGTTCCCCATCTACGGCAAAACTCTACCTGATTTCGTTCTAGATGCAACATTCTAGGTACGTTCCTTGGCATACATATCTTTTTCTTTAATTTTCTTAAGTACAATAATAAAGAAATGTACTCATGTTAAGATTTCTGTCTGAAATTTGTTATTCTTACTTGTATGTGTGACAAACGTAAAACATTAACTTCCAGCGATCAAGCTTTTAGTTAATGACATGCAGCACGGGCAGTGAGAAACGACACAAGAAACTGATTCCTATGGTAGCAAGGATAATTACATGGTGTGTTCACAGCATGAATGCTGGAGAGTGACACACTATGATGATACGGGTGTTACCACGGATGGTTATATGTCTTGTGTACGGCTCGTATAATGAGAAAGAACACAGAATTATGGTGCAGGACTCTTGGAGAACATCCGACATGTCCATATCACCCCTGTATGGTTGGCTTTCATTCCTCTTACACGCTGTTCACAGATAAAAAGATAAAGCAATCGCTTGAGAGTAGTATTGATGATACCTTACCCACCCCTATCTTTCACCACACTTTCATCATTTTGTGATTCGTCATAACAAAGGTCATGGACAGCAACAGATTTAACTTCAGTTTCACGTAACGCTAGAGAGACGTGCGTCCTGACAAAAGACCAAAGGGAAAGAGATCCATCACTATCACAATGGGGACCCTGGTCGCTTGTCACTTTTATAGGGGTTGTAAAGAGGGAGGGGGAGATTATTTCTTGGAATAAAAGGGATGAAGAGGTATAAAGAGGACGCAAAAATTACGTGGAAAGGGATAAGTGAGGGAAGGTAATTGTGGGAGGCAGGAAGCGGCTGCTATTATCAGAGGTCTTTGCGGGTTCCGCATGAGGGATGAGGACGAAGGTTAAGTCTTCAGCTGAGCGTATTCACGTGGTGCAGGTGGGCAGGGTCAGGGAAGGGAGGCAGACAGGATGAGAGGAACACATGAAGGAGACTGTGGGAGGGGAAGTAGAGACAAGATAAGGAGACTGGGATAGAAGAGGGAGGGGATCGAGGGACAGATGAGGACGGAAGGGTTGAGAGACAGGGTGTTGTGAGAGAAAAGATGCAAAGGTAAAAGGGGGAAATGTATGAGAAGAGAAAGAGGTCATGGAAAGGAAAAGTATCTGGAGGCTCAAGAAACGAGGGAGTTGATGTGGGACTATAAGGGAGGACGGCTAGGGATGAACTGTTGAGAAATAGAAGGATGAACTGTGACTCACTCTCAACCTGGCGCTTCTAAATCTAAGTTAAATGATAACGCTGTGCCAGTAGGAGAGGTCGGGAGGCAGCCTGGACTTTACCCTTATTATGGTGCTCTAAACCCAGCCCTCCTAATTACTTTCGCTTGATGAAGTCTGGCCTTCAGCAAGTTTATGAAGTAATGATTTAGCCAAATGAGCTGCGTCCTAAGGCAACTTGACTTAAGAGATGATTATATAAACAAGCTGCTGGTACCTTAGACTCACTGAAAAATCTGACTATAGATGTGACACTGATAACAGGTATATCTTCAATGTGCTGTTGAAGGAATGAAAGTCTTTTTAATCTTCCTAATATTTTTATTGCATAAACAATATCATAGTTGAGTTAATCAAAACGTGATTGTAATAAGTTAATCTACACTCATCAAATTTAAAGCCTTGATAGACGAATCCATCAACTAACAAACACCCATAACTCAGGTCTGGTCCAGCATTTTAAGATGAGATCATTCTAATATGCTTGCCACGAGAACAGTCCCATCCCAACCACTGTGAACGTCAAGTCTCCGCAGAAAAGATTTAGTCGCGCAAGAGGGACATTCGCGGGCGAGTGACGCATGGTTCTGAATTATTGTTAGAGTCAGGAGAACCAGATGCAATCAATGATGCAGTAACGAAAAAGTTAAGCGTTATGTTTCATTTATATTGCTAATAATTTCAGGGTCTCAGCAATGCTGTATAATTGCTTCAGTAAATCGAGACACAAAAACTATATCTACTGGCGTATAATCATTTCATTATCATTATTCGAAGTAATTCCCTTTAAATTGCTATCTATTAACCAGTAATTAATATGCTGTGGGCCAGATGAACTATCATTTTCATGCATGAGATGTCCATTAGTTTTCTTTTTTGCAACAAATACGGAGCTGTACAACACTTTTGCCTTACGCTAAAGCTAAAGCATATAAACCGTGAAAGAGAATAATGAGAATGAATGTCATATGTACCTAAGATAGCCACATTATTGATAATCATTACTGCTTCCACTGGTCTTAGTGATAACATAAAGGAATATAAAGGAATTCAAATAACAATATACCAATACATCCTTTCCAAGCTGTTTGTGATAGTGGAAGATATCAGAAGCCAATATATTTGTGTGGTAAAAGCTGGAAAATATATAGATAATTCAAGGAAAATAACCTACAAATCGTCAAAGTGACCAAGGAGCCGCAAGTAACGTAAGTCGTGGACTTGCAGTGAAGTATTCATCAAGTCTGTTCTTTAACGTATCTATAGCAATTATTTCAACCACATAATTGGTAAAGCATAAAATATGTTAACAATCCTGTTAAAAAAAATACTTTGCTTTGTTCCAGGTAAAACGTTTACCCTCGAGTTTATATCCATTAACACGACTGAATTCAGAAGAACCAAGTCTCAAGTAGCTTTTTGGATAAGATTACCCAAGTCTTTCATAATTTGTGAATGCTTGTATAATTTAGATTCCCCTCTTAACCTTTTCCTTTCTAAGCAAGATATATTCAAGTCGCTTAATCGGCTCTCATAGGATTTGTTTCTCAGCCCGGGAATCATTTTGGGAGCTTGACACTGCATTCGCTCCATCTTATTTATTTTTTCTTGAGGTAAGGTAACGAGAACTGAACTCATTTCTAAAGATGTTGACAAGGATATTAGCTGAAAAGAATAAGACTGATTTCACTGGACTTAAATTCGAAGGCCCTACCTATGAATCCAAGAATTTTCTTTGCTCTTATCACTGTTTCTGTGCATTGCTTACATGGTCACCAATGATCTATGCACTCAAGTCACTAATAAATCAACGATTTGCAGCATGTCTTGCGACGCAATCGATCACATCCGTCAGTATGCCTGCTTTTTCATGGTAAAATCAAAATAAATGTTGAAAGTTAAGCAGCTGATAACATGTAATTACATTTTCAGAAAGCACTCAGCAAAGTCCCGCATCAAACATTACTAGAGCAAGTTAAGTGATATAGCTATGATGATGTTGTCTTATCTTCGGTGGTTAGACTATTGGCTGACTGGTCGTAAACGAAGAGTAATGATTAAAGTTCAAGTCTCACAACGTACAGACGTAAGCAATGGAGTGCTGCGGAGGTTAGTCTTGGGACCTCCTTTACTTCTGGTAAATGTTAATGATAATGATAATGATAATGATAATTGGCTGCGCTTTCAGATAACATAATTCTAAGACGTTAAGCTGGAAGGTCAGGATATGATTAGAAATGAACGTCTGCAGTTGTTTAAGACAAGTTGATAGATTGGACTCACATGTGGCGAATTACTTTTGTTTTCGAATGATGCGATGTTTAACACATTTGTCGTGAAAAAGAAAAGATAAGCTACAGTAAGAACTCTGTTTAGCTATATAATGTAAATGAAGAAAAGCACAAGTGAAGTAATTTCCAGTGACCTACAGCATAGTAAGCTGCGTATAGGAACAGTAGAAAAGAACAAAAATTTAGGCTTCACTGGCTAGGCATGAGAGTTAAGGTCTAAGAAACTAAGTCAAGTGTCACTAGACCAGCACATCTCTCCAACCTTCCATTCCCAGTTTGATCCCCCTTTCTTTGTTCCTTTTATTTCTGAAACATGTATTACCTCATTCATTACTCCATACGTCAAAATCATTTCAGCACACCCTCTACAGTTCCTTCAAACACACTCTTTTTATTACCCTTTCATTACTTACTTGATCAAACCACCTCACACCACATATTGTCCTCAGACATTTCATTGCCAACACATCCACCCTCCTCCACACAGCCTTATCTATAGTCCATGTATCGCAACCAGATAATATTGTAGGAAATGAAACGTTTGAGGACAATATGTGGTGTGAGGTGGTTTGATCGAGTAAGTAATGAAAGGGTAAGAGAGAAGTGTGGTAATATATTCATTTCTACTTGATCGCCGTTTGCAACGAAATGTGTGTCCTGCATTAGATGATAAGGAAAGAAGAAACAAGAGAATTCAGAGCAAGACAGAGAGGCAAAACGAACTTAGGGAAAAATATCTTCCTCCTACGAGGGAAAAGAAAATAGGTACCATCTTCTTTGGTTAATTTTATCTATTCAATATTATCATTCTGGACCATTAGTTGATAAGGGCGAAGAACTTATCATCTTCCCTGTGTACAAGCAGGTAGGGTAGAGCTCAATTGCTAAGGTAAATGTAACGAAGCAACTCATCAGCTTAAGGTAACGTAGGTGGAGCTACTTAATGAGGATATGTGTCTCAGCTAATAAACAGAGTTAACAAACATTTCAAATTGTGCACTGAAGTTGAAATAACATATATCCAAATGATAAAATATACGAATATGGTTAGATCACAAGGACACATAACGTAATCATTACACTCTCAGAAGCGTGGTTAAACTTTAAGAACAGCATTCTCTCGCCAGATCAACAGCACCTGGATACAATCTGTTTACAAAAGATAGTTTACACAAGGTAGAAGGCGGTGTCTTAACTCATGTTGAAAACGCTTAAGTGCATTTGAAATATGTATGTTAGACGCCGATGTCCATGATTTCTTTGCAGTGATATTACTAAGAAAAATGTAAACAAAATGTGTTTTTGGTGCCATATGCAGACCTCCTAAGCAAAAGGAAGAAGGGCGACATAAATATTGTACGACGAAATAGAATCTACAACGAACAGTAAGGAAAATGTCACTGTAATTCAAATGCAAACTGGAATACGCTGACAGGTGATCAAGACAGAAATAGACAAAGTAACTAGACTGCGGACACTCCTCTTAATGAATCATTACAAAGAGATATATAGGAATTCAAACAACAATAGACCACTGGGTCCTTTCGAGCAATTTTTGATAGTAGAAGATATTAGGAACTTACATAATAATGTAGTAAAGGTCAGAATGTGACTAAGGAGGCGCAGATAATGTAAGTCGTGGACTTGAAGTGAGATGTTTTATCAAGTGTGTTCTTAAAAGTATCTATAGTTTTGCTCATATTAGCAAATCGTTCGACACAATTTCATTAAACTTAGACTTGGACAGGATATCTCGGAGGGGTAGACGATATCTGGTTAAGTTACATGTTTCCAAGGCCCAGTTTCTACTCATCTCCCTATTGAAAATTGCTCACAGTTCTCCTTTTGCATTTGACAGTTCTATAATTCTACCTCTTGACTCAGTGAACATACTTGGTATCACTGTAACATCCACTATATCTTGTGAACCCCACATTGCGGAAATAGTTAAGTCTGCCCCTAAGAAACAGGGATCCATAATTAGATGTCGAGATTTCATTTATTCTGAATAGTTGCTTCGTTTATACAAAAGATTGATCCGTCCTTGTGTGGCCCTAGCTCTGCATCCTTTCTTAACGCAATGAGTCAAAAGCGGTCAGACCTATACACTCTCCCAGCCCTATGCTGCTATGTTGGTTCACTTTCCCTCTTATACAGGTATTACTTTGGTTTTGCTCCCGAGAGCTGGCTGCTTGTGTGCCTCCCAGCTGCTGCGTTACATGTTTACTGTGTGGCCATCGGCAACTCAAGGGTGTGCCGTTTTGGTAACTGCTTCTTTCCTTACACGGCGAAGCTTTGGAACTCTCTATCTTCTCGTCATTTTCCCAATAACTAAGACTTGGCATATTCTAAAATACAAGTTTTTCACTTCCTCCAAAATTCATGGATAAATTTCCTTGTCTCTTCTTTTTCCCTTCTATCAACCTCTCAATTTTTCAATTAAGGCCAACTGTTGATATGGATTTTTGTCTGTGACCGGAGCTTTCAACATTAGAAAGTAAAAAAAAAAAAAATGAAAATAATGGAAAAAATATACATTAAGACCTTTTTCTCATTCTAGATCTTAAGAATATATTGTAGCACAGCAAAGAGTGGGATAGCGTAGCAGATTTTACAGTAGGATTTTATCCCTCTCGTTCATTCTGTTGGATTCTTAACAGGCTTACTTAAGAAATGCATGGCATCTATTCATCTTTTCCTGTTGCTGTTTTCACTGGAGGAAGTGAAGGGTAGGGAGAGAGCCTTCTTACTGTTCTGTCCTTACCCCATCCACTTAGAACAGGAATAGGATGAGGTTGTCGTCTGTCTTTCTCATGTGCTCAAATGTTTTCGTGAAAAAATAAGTTGCAGTGAGTTTCCGCTGTAGCCGGAAGAAAAAATATAAAACAGACACGGGTAGGTGACGTCTGGGGGTTTATGCAAAACAGATAGACTGAAATTCACGTATGTAAATATAAAATCATGGAATTCATGAAAAAAATATCCTGCATACGGTATAGAAATCACGTTCAGCGCGTCCACGACCCTCACAGACAGCGTTAGACAGACAATAGACAACAAAGGCGACACGCCAACACAATGCCAGCTTTACGTCAAAATCTAAACTTGTGTGACCTTAAACCCCTGAAATGTTTTTGCCAGTTTTCCCTGAAAATTGCTCTCGATGTGTCTGAAAACTGTATCGATATTCTTAGACGTGATTGCTTACAGTTTCACGGATGCGCAAACACGAAGGTGGATAGGGCCGGGCGAGGCGTCTTTCAGAGACCGAGGTAATAATTTGTGAAGTAGACTGTGGATCACAGCAACAAGTGACTGAAAACACATGTAAAACTAATTTGATAACAGATATGGTATCTAGAGTCAAACCAGGAATTAAAGACAAAACCCGAGTGAATGTGTGAGGACATTAGGATGCTTGAGTCTCTTATAGGTCGCCACTGCAGACAGCGGGTTAATTTGAAATATACACTAAAGATTTTGAAAGGAAACCGCAGTTGTTTGAGATTGTGCTACAGGGTGCAAAAGAGGAGTTACGCAAAACAAATAAGATGGTGAGAAAATGCCTTGTTCAGGCATTCAAGAAATATATTTTTGATTATCACCATGTACAGAAGTACAAACCTTAACGCTAGACTGATCATTCTGGCACACGACTAAGTAACAAATGCACATTATTTATCATCACGTCGTACTTTGCAAAGCTGGTTAGGACGTAAAGATTAGGAATGATAATTGTTCTACTCTATGTACGACTGAGGACATTCAGCACCCACTGTATGGGATTGTCGTTGTACCTCCTGCCCAGGACAGATTTTAGAGCTAGAAAATGTTTATGATAAGAGAAGCAAGCATCAGCAAAACTATGGGAGATATAGGATGGAAAGAAAAGCTTCTTTATCATGGCTGAGTTGGCAAAAGTTTCCTTCATGAGGAAGTTTAATGAGTTTTAGATACCAATAAAACGGAGAAATGACCTCATGAAAAAGATCTCTGACGTAGTCGTTGACGTCTATCGTAGCACTTTTAGAAACTTTAAAATGAGTAAAGTTCACAGGTCCAGTGAAAGGAGAGAGAGAGAGAGAGAGAGAGAGAGAGAGAGGAGAGAGAGTGAGTCTTGTGAACCAAAACGTTTACAGATCCAGCAAAGCAAAGGAGAGCTCCTGTGTCGTGGAAGCCTATAAGAGGAAAGGACCAAAGAGGGAGAAGTGAAACCAATACCGTAGAAACCCACACGTTCACAGGACTAGTCTGTGGGGAGTAAACTCAAATGGTTAGGAAACTTGTAAGTTAATGTGTGCAGCAAGGGACAAGTGAGCTCGTGCTTCGTAGGAGCCTATACGTTCACAAATCCATCTAAGATAAGTAATCCTAATCTCGTGCAACGCTATGCATTCAAAGGATCATCCTGTGTAGAGTGAGCACCAGTGTCGTGGACAAGTCCAAGGTCACAGGGGCAGTTAGTGAAGAGTGACTGAGGATGTTGTGGAAACCTATGTTAATTACACTGATTATATGGATGAACCGTCTTACAACTACTCCATTCCTTAATGATATTAAAAGTGCCTTGTGATCAATTTACCATCATTTGTTATGAAGATGGTATGATTTTAAAGTAAAGATCTGTATATTTTTCGAAAATGGCAAAATGCATAATTTCTCTGAGGAGGATGAAAAGCATAACAGGCAACATCTAAAAAAAAAAAAAGCTGTCTGGTTGCATAATGTATGACTCTCATGGTGTTTACCTTTTAGTATACACCATGATAGAAAAAAAGTCAAGGAAGTACCTTCAGAAAAAATTCATTTATATAACACATTTATTTCTGCAAATCTCGAAGAGCAAGAATCCTCTTCGGTTGCAACAATACTAGGCTAGTCCTGTGTCTTGTAGTGTTGTTTATGTCGTAGTTTGATGCCAGAGACGATAACTATTGCAGAATTAGATTAGGATGACATAAGAACAAACACTGGGAACGTGTGCGAGAGAAAGAGGTGGGAGGGGAGGAGGAGGGGAAGGAACATATACAGCACTTAGAGCAAACAAGAAACAGACAACCTACTGCCTTTTAAAGAGATTACTCGTTGAAGTGTGTGAGGATCTTTATACAGTTAATGGCAAGTTATTAAGCGATCCTATTATTTTAGCATTTATGACATTTGTGGGCAGTTTGTTAATGTGTTCAAATACCTTATCCGTAAGAAAGCATTTTTCAGCATCACCAAATCTTGTTTCGCCTGAGCTTTAGCCTATCGTGTGTTACTGGATCCTTGTGTGCCCCGAACAATGAGTGCATCTATATCGTTGATATTTCTTTTCTCTTGTACTCTGAAACGCACACACACACACACACACACACACACACACACACACACCTAGTTTAACCTGGTGACTGTGCTTGTACAAACATTAGCATAAAGACAGTACATTATTAGTCAAGGTTAAGAGACGGGGAAACACGAGCGTACGTATTACTCTTTCTGTAATACACGAGTGATAATCTCACACACACATCGTATGAGTAAGCACATGAGACTCAGAGGAGCCGACGCACCATCATTACTAGACATTATCTTCACACGTAATAACATGGACACTGAAAATAGTGTATATGATAAACCACGTGGAAAAGACGATTAAGTAATGTAGAGGTTTGATTATGTGGTAATTGATGATATAAAAAGAATAACATTGGAGCCTGACTCAAGGAAGAAATATAATCGTGGAGATTATGCAGAACTCAGCAGTTTCTATAGAAACATAAACTGGGAAATGGAGTTCAGAAGCAAGGAAGAGGGAGCTGTGGTGAAAGGCTATGCTGAATTACCATGAATAACTAAGATAGTTTGTACCTTAGCCTTAGATACGGATGGAGTGTTGAGAAAGAGAGAAGAGTCGTTGTTCAATAAAAGACGTCCAAAAGCTAAAAACATCGAGAGAGGCAATGACGAAGGAATAGACGACTCTCTCGCCACCCTGTGGTTGTAAGGTACGAGAGAGCAAGAAACGAATATATTAGGGCAATAAAGACGAGACAGATAAACGATGTTGAAAATAATAGAGATGGTACAGGGTATTTGCTAAAACTTTTTCATGAATTTCACTGGAATAAATCATCAGATAAAATGCGACTGATTAGACGAGGGGATTCCGAGGGAAGAGGTATAGAGGATGATATTACGATAAACGAGGAAATTAATGACAATTTAAAAGTGTTTTCACCCTGGAATACACTACAGCTCCAGCAGCAGTGATTTGGACCGCAATATGTCATGGTCCTCATGAGAGTTCATCAAGTGTGCTGATAATATGTGCAAATGCATTTGGCAATCCACTTGAAATGTTCTTCATATTTGTCACCGGAGAAGGGTAAAGTGCCAAAGGAGTGGAAGAGTTTAGATACCACACCTGTATATGATAATGAAGACCGGGAGGAGGCGCTGAACTACAGATCGGTGTCCCTGGCGAGCGTGGTCTACAATGTACAGGAAAAGACGGTCAGAAAGCAAGTGGATGAGAAGACATGGTTTCGGATAAAGGAGGTCATGCATGTCAAACCTTTTAGATGTCTACGAGAGAGTGAGTTCTATGTTAGACAAAGAAGGTTGAGTGAATTGTCTGTATCGAACCAAGATAAAGCATTTGACGCTGTACCGCAGTGGAGGCTGGATAGAAAGCTAGATCATCAGCCAGGAATAAGAGGAAGACTACTTCGATGAACAGAAGATTATCTTTGTGGAAGGGCTCAAAAGTTGTGCGTCATGGTAGCCTTCTCGAAATGGATTGAGGTCACCAATGGCGAGCCGCAGGGACCTATCCTAGAACCATTGTTTTTCTTGATCAATGGGAATGTCTTACCACAAAGATTGGACGCCTGCTGGAACATGCATCCGGATGATGCCAAAATAAGGAAGGAGGTCAACTGCCAGGAGAATTGCAATAGCTTAGAAGGGGATCTAGAAAAACTCCAAGGTTGGTCTGGTTCATCAGTGATGAAATTCAATTCGTGTAAATAGTGAAACAAAGCCACGGTACGATTATCATCTTGCAGGATATAAGCTGCAGGAACCTATGTGTGTGAAGGACTCTGAAGATGACACCATCCCTAACCTGTCGCCAGAATCCCAGATTAAGAGAACAACAAAATTACAAGCTGTCTATACATTTGTACACAGATAAGGAAATATTTAGCAAGCTGTTCACATCTTACATTAGGTCTAACTAGAATATGTTTCTCATGTTTCGTCACCGTACTTAAAGAAACACAACAAACTAAGAGAGATGGTCCAGAGGAGGAAATCATAGTATGGTACCGGAATTCAGAGAGCCGAGGCACAGGGAAAGGGTAGAGGTCTTAGATTTATCCACAATAGAATAATAAAATCTGAGGCTTGACCTTATCACAACCTTTAAGTTTTAAAGACCTCTTGATGACGTGGATAGTGAACAATTGTACGAAAGATTGAGGGAAAAAACAACTAAAGGCCACAGCATGAAATAAAAAAAGACACGTAAGAAAGATATAATGTAAGACTGGCTATGACATGAGATTGCGAATGAGGAGTTCAGACAAATTCTAAGAAGTTTTGAAACAGAAAGTATGCAAGAAATGAGGCCCAACGAGTTTTAGTACTCCCATCCCGTACAGTACAGAACAAGGTAATTACAAACCTATTATCTGATATTTCCTTCTATCATTCAACAGGAAATGAGAAGTAGGACTCAGCTTGTGAGAAGGACTTGGGAGTTGACAATGTCTCTACACCTATCGCCACACCCACATTAGGGGAACAGAGGAGGAGACAAATTCTTTGTTGGCATAACTCCTCGGCCCGATCCACCATTGCCCGGACTTCCTCCTCACTTCACAGAAAGCCTCATCACTCTCTGGCCCTCCTTAATTCTTCCTTGGTACACCTAATCACTTCCCAGTCCTTCTCATCATTCTCCAGCCAGTAACAATACTCCCTGGCTCTCCCTCATCACTTCCCGGCCCGCGTCATCTCTCTCCCGGCTTGCCTCATTACTTCTCGGCTTGCCTCACCATTCCTCAGTCTAGTTACTACCAGGTCCACCCAATCACCTCCTAACACGCCTCACATTTCCCGGCCACATCAATTCTCGCCGGTGAGCATCACTAACCCCAGCAGCGCATCATCACCAGTGTCTTGTGATCACCAAGCAAAGAAATGGGTAGAAACGAATTAGAACGAATTCAGAAACACTTCAGAGGCAAAGGCGATGGCCTGGGACATATAGGATGCCAGAAAGGTTAGAAAAACCACGAACATTATAGCCTAGAAAGAAGTATGGGAGATGCATGAGAATATATGCATGGCAGCACAGAGAAAGCAGAAATGATAATGTTCCAAATCTGAAAGTATCTCACAAAACGAACAAAACCATCAAGTCTGGAATAATAACTGGAACAAATAAAAAAGAAAAACATAAGACAAAAGGTATACGAGTTTTCCTTAAAAGAAGTAAGAAATATCATTGGATTCAAAATCATTAAATAAGAAAAACATGAGTTAAGTACCGAAGACTAGACTCATGATCGAAGTCGCTCCCTGATGTACCTTGAAGTAACGGCAATGTGAGGCTGCGACTCACCCTTAGTAACAGTGCCTGAGGCTCAAACTGCCCAGTTAAACCTGAATGTGTGGATGAAGAATTAATTGCAAATTGTCAACTGTTCCAAACATTTTGGCCAGTACGGTTAAAACTGAGAGAAAACCTGAGCGAGTGTAGGAGCCATAAGTCTTAATGCGCAGTCCAGAAGAGCAACAATATAATTGAACAAGCAAGACCTGCTATGAGCGCTGACTCTGCCTAATGGCAATATCTCCTCATAGGTGCTCGTTAGTACACTGACCTCCTCACCACTCCCCGGCCACTCCACACTCCACTCCCCGGCCCACATGACCTCTCCCCGCTTAATCTCACCCATTCTCGGCTCGCTTCACTACTCCCCGACCCGCCTCACCGCCCCTCAGTCCGTATCACCGCTTCCCACCATACCCCCGCCACTCTGCGACCAGCATCAATAATCTCCGGCCCATTCCGCCATCCGCCGGCCTGCACTACCTCTCCTCGGGGTCTCCTTCCACTCACTCCCAGGTAAACCCCACCACACACGCCCCGATGCTCGCCCTGGGGTTCCAACCGTGATCCAGATCCACCAGTGCTCACTGATCACACAGGACCCCTACCGGCCATCTTATTGGACCTGGTAATGAGGATCACAACAGGGAGGTGGTCCAATGTCCCGCATTGTGCATTTGTTGTTGCCACAACCTCAGCCGTGAAGCATAAATTCACCAATTGTCATCAGTTATCAAACAGACGTAGCATTTTCTTGATACCAGATTTACGTACTCATTATTTGTGTCGTCTTTATTAATCAAACTGCTTATCTCTGTGTAGCAGGTGATGTCTACAGAAGTTCTCATTGATTGTTTTCTGAGAAGTACAATATCAAGAACTTCGCTGGCCTGACCTACAGTCTTCATTACCCGGTAATCAGATACTCCAATAACCTTTATCCACTATAATATCCTCTCGGTCCACTCTTACCTCTCTGATTTTCTCTCGTAAACCGTATTCAGAAAACGTACAATGAAGATTTGTTTTGCCTGGGTACAAATATTTTCAGCAGGTGTTATCTTACGTCACGACACAATATAATGCCAACGAACATTATGGTTTGGGATAAAATTAACTGAATTATATCATCTCGAACATGTTTTTGACAATTTAAAAAAATGTTACATAAGAAAATACAATTTGCAGTCTATAGAGAAGCTGATGAACAGCAAGTAAAGAAGACAATGAAACTTACAGTGAGACCTTAAAACTTATGTCCTCAATCAACCTGTGGTCAGGTGTGGCCACAAACACTCCACGTTGTCCCCACAATACTCTGACAATATCAAGTAAGTGAAAAAGAAAGTAAATTAAGAAATAAGTTTGCATCACAACAGGTCAGCAGTCATTACAACTGTAATGATCAATGCTGTTTAGATATGATAACATCGAAAACATGACATTCCTGTTCTATTTTACAATAACTTTGGCAAGTTTATTACAGAACCTTGAGTAAGAGAACACTGGTCCCACCGCTCATGTATATATGATAAACCCAAGTGTATTATACAGGTTAGACGAGATGAAATGTAAGAGTAGAAGTGATAGATTCTGTAGTATAGTCGGAAGTAAGAGGAAAGAAAGGATGAAGAATGAACATGAGGTTATGTGGTGTGAGGAAATCATGAGAAACGCTTAGAGATAGAAGTCTTTTAAGACAGTGTGGTCATGTGGAGCGTACGGCAGATGACAGGTTGGCTAAAGAAATATATGGCAGTACAAAAGGTACCAAAAGAGAAAAGGATTAGAAAAGAGAATGAGAGATGATTTAGACAGCTGATCATGGATGGGTGCATTTCGGAGGAAGTTGGTAAAGGAATGACTGGGAATCTGAGACAATGGAAACATTTTGTGTATGGAAGTTGTATGGACAGACACAAGAACGAAAGTATGATATGAAAGAAGTGAGAAACATTATTATCATTAGCGTAGATGAAGTGTATTATGATGTATATAAGGGACTTCACAAGTATGTGTCTGATGCAGCCCATGAAACTAGAAATGCGGTAGTGATAATAGATAGAGAGATTGATTGACAAATATATAGATGGACAGATAATATAGATAGATAGATAGGTAGATAGATAAATAGATATATAGATAGACAGATAGATAGGTAGACAGCTAAAACTAGATAGGTAGATACTCTGATAGATAGTTAGATAGATAAATAGATAAACTTCTAGAGATAGATGAGTGATATTTTAGACTTTGAAGGTAACACAGGTAGATATAGACACCCCCTCAAGTGTAGAAGTATGAATAATGTCATACCATCCCTGTTCCGTTATATATGGCAGCAGATGCAATGAAATGAAAGTAAGTAAAACAACAGCCCAGGTAAGATTATCCAAGGACAATGAATGAGGTGAAAAATGAGACAGTTAAACCATTGACTGTCTATTCCAAGAGCTCACTTGCTATGGGCAAAGCTACAGATGAATCGAAGCCTGCCAGCGTGATACCAATATTCAAAAATGAAATTATTGTTCAGCTTAAGGTCTGCAGTTCGAAAACTTCTGGAAACCATCAGTCGAGATGCGTAGAATTATAAACCATTCTGAGGACCACCTCTTAATAAACTACTCTCAGCATGGGTTTCGACGAAATCGCTCATGTGTGAAAGATCTGCTTGATTTTTTTCCATGATATAATCAACATGTATGATGAAAGTAAAGCAACTGATGTCATGTATTCAGATTTTCAAAATGCATTCGATAAATATCCTCATCAAAGGTTACGTTACATGGCATTGATGGGTTGTACTTCAGTGGATTGGAAATTGGTTGACCGATCGTAAACAAAGAACAATGATTAATGGTTAAGCCTCAGAATAGTTTGACGTAACAAGTGGTGTGCCACGTGGTGGACAAGGCTAAGGCCTCAAATTTTCCCCTTTAACTCGGATCTGCTATGGTACCTTCCATGTTACCCTCCTTTGGACCTTCTCTTTTAGTTTTTTTGCGTCTCCTTACATATAAGTGCTCTGACCAAACATGAGAAGCATATTCTGGTTTGGGCCTACATTAGGATGTGAAAGGCTAGCTGCTTTTTTGTTGCTAGATAATAGTTCCTGTATATCGAGCCCTTTTTTCATTGTGACCCATCCTTAGTACTTTACATCGACTCGGGTTGAATTTCATCAGCCATGTATCACACTAACTTCGAACATTATCTAGGTCCCCTTGTTTACCGACATGCACTAATTATGAATACTCAGCACTTTACTCACCCTTCTATCTATCGGGTAATAGATTTCTCTGATCAGTCTGTCTCTAACAGTGCATAAAAATTCTCTTTAGTTTCACTTAATACCCGGCATACCTCTATTTCAATATCCTCAGGTCTCTTTTGTATGAAAAAACTGTCTCTCTCTCTCTTTAACATATCCTCTTGGGACACTTAACATTAACTGAATACAGTAAGTCCTTTTAGGACCAACGTCAAAGTATGTCTTACGTGATTTCAAGTTTCCCAGCCAAACCTTTCTATTTGAAAACTCATCATGAGTTAGATTACCGGTAACAATTTTGGACACAGTAATGAACACGTCTTCAAGTGAGGCTGTGAAATATATCCGTATGATCTTTAACACTACTTGGTTTCATCATTTTTAGTTACTCATACAGATTTTCATGCCTTCTTACTTTATTTAATGATTTCAGATTTACTAATCAGTGAATAAACAACCCTTTGCAACTTGTAAATGTATCTATTCTAACTGCACCTCCTCCTCCAGCAGCCCTTTCTAAGCGAAAATACTGGCACCTGAACAA
>JAYMFT010405476.1:0-18614 GCA_038088735.1 Panulirus argus | reverse complement strand
GTGGAGCCGTTTTAAGAACTCGTAGGTTACATACCCCATTTACGTATTACTATAAACTTTCCACGGCAATACACTTTTCCATACTGTATGGTGTTTCTTAGCATTTCGTATTTTCTACCCACGGTTGGGCCGAAAGGATTTGTGGATGGGGAGAATCCTTCTGCTTTACCATCCTGTTTCTGTCACAAATCAGGTTAGAAACCAGATAACTGCGTCACAGACCATCAAATCTCCTGTTGTCTGTCCATTCCTTGTACTTTCATAGGCACGAATGGATACAAGCCTCCATTCCCAGAACAAAACCCTCGCTTATATTCCCAGCTAACGTTGTCAGAATACCATAGTGCATAGTAAGAGGGGGGAATTGTAGCCAGTAGAAGCATACATACGGGAGTGTATTGACATGAACCAAGTGTGTGTATAACTGAGGTTATGGCGCTAGTGATCACGGGTAAAGTATATATCCAAGAGCGCCGTGTGAGTGGTTGTTATGGACTGGGTCATGGGCAGTGTGACTGAAGGTATACTCAGTTCCTTAAACCCGCTACTGTCTATATTCAATAAATCTTTTTTCATCAATCACGAACATGGAATCGAAAAAGCCCACTCATCCTTGTAGACACGTCACAGTTAGCATATATAGGGGGCAGAAGAAGGAAGTGCGATTAGTAATGACAACATTTATATGTACTAACTGGGTGTAAAACTGAGGTTATAAGCGAGAGCCATTATGAACATTTCACAAGCCCAAAGTGTTGAAGAGTGTGGTCATGATAGTCTGGAACATTGTTAAGCAGGTTGAAAATTGGCTCAGGAGCATTAATCCGTTCTGCTTTTAAACTCGTCACCGTTTGTTTATTCAGTTTCATCAAAATAATCAGTATGACACCGTCTTTTTATACAGAACCAAGAATAAGTAAGGACATCCAACATATGAATATCTTATCCAGAATATAGCAAACGTCTATTTTTTTTTCAGTAAGTTATTACTGAATGTAAGTCAGGGAACAGATGTATCTCTCATTAACCATAGCTTTACTGTTATTGTTTCCAGTGACCTGTGTTCTAAGAACCCTCAAAATATTCAAATACCTTATGCAAGGTGGTAGCAAGTACTTTTGACTATAAAGAAATATTCGAATATCTCTAGTTGTATTCAGGTCCTCTCGTGTGTGTGACTCTTGGATTCATAATATTCAGAATTTTCTAATGATTCGTCTGCCTGAAGACTTTCCCTTAAATCAGCGTAAGCGTAATCCAGTTATA
The DNA here is from genome assembly GCA_038088735.1 of Panulirus argus. NCBI lineage: Eukaryota > Metazoa > Arthropoda > Malacostraca > Decapoda > Palinuridae > Panulirus > Panulirus argus. The sequence continues at coordinate 17,348 of JAYMFT010405476.1, read as the reverse complement.
GAAAAATGTTTCTTCATATAATGAATTACCTTTCGTTGACATGATGATCATTCTCCTTTCCTATTAAGCCCGTCTGAAAAAAGGGTATCTCTAACACCTTCCAACTGTCGTCAGGATATTCTGACGTCTAATATCGACTGAAGGGAAACAGCCAGGACTAAATAGGATGACATTCTTGGCAGAGCAGTAGGAAAAAATCTCACAAAAGGATATCAGTGAACCTCCTAAACTGGGAAAAACATGACCATTCTGAGAGAGTCTAGCTTTCAGCGTCTCTTAGTAGGATATTGGTAAACATCCTCGACTCGGATACCAGTGCACATCACAGAGGAAAAGACTGTGCAGCACATCTCAAGTATAACTAAGGGAGGAATGATGTATGTATGTTATTTGCCCGTGCCATGTCGGTAACTACAGTAGAATCAAAGTCTAAAACCGTTAATGTATAAGCTTAGTTGGGATGATCACGAAACTCCCAGTTAAAGCGATGGTGAGTGAAATGATGAAATCCCTGGGTATGACAGTGATGACACTCCCGTACTTGGTGATGGTGAACAACCCGAACTAGTGTAACGGTGAACACCTGAACTCTCCTGGATATGACAGTGAGCATTTCGAGACGCCACAACTCTAAACAGACGGTATACTCTGTCAGGATTTTCAGCGTTAGCGCAACCCGGATATTGGAGGATTTGAGGATCAGGGTGGCTTTCGGAAGGATTCTGTCTTGAGACCCCAAATGAAATCGACTGCCCGTTAATGTCCTTTTAAACTTGTAGTTCACTGATTGAAAAGTCGCCTGTGATGAGCGGGAGATACACTCGTCTTAAGGTGACTTACTCTAGACCTCATATGATTCACGTCTGTTAGTATAAGATTCTAAATGGCTACCATATGTGGTCTAAATAACAGCTCCATATCATATCATATTCCACCCATACACGACTTAATGATGCTTATTTATATAATCATGTTTATGTAGGACAAAATCAGTCCTTTGAAGTTCACCTTGGTGGAAATAAAGAAATGGCAAGTGGTGGGAGGGCCATGGGACTGTGTACTGGGATGTCAGTTCCCACCAAAAAGTGAAGCAGAGACTAAAATGCACACACGTGGAGCAGGCCACAATCAGCGTTCTTGTCATGTGCTGCGCCCTCGAGACGGCAGAGGTGGGGATGAGAGGGCATGAGAGATGTGAGGAAGGAAGGTGTTGGAGTGAAGGAGAACAGAAACTATATACAAAAGTTTGCTTGTGAACGTTTTGTTGGAGTTGGGAAAGCACAGGAGTTTACAGTGTAGACTGTAGCGTGTGTATCTATTATTTGCAATGAACTAAATACGGTATACGGTGCAGGGAGAGAGGTCTACACTCGTGGGGCCCAATCTCTTGAAAGACTCATCTCGGCTGCCAACTTCATGTTACAATCAACAGTCCATAAACTCTGAACACCTGAAGGTGTTCAAAATAGTTCTGAGACCATATGCATACTCACTGTATATATGGTGAAGTATGATAGCATGGCCAAGTATGGTGTGGGAGTGTGGTTGTAAAGGGGTGTTGGGGTGAGCAAATGTGGTTGTACAAGATGATGGGGTGAGATCTTTAGAGCGTTGGGGTGTATATCTTGGGACGTCAGAGCAAGGGGTTAATGAGGGCTCAGGTGTGTAGGGTTGAAGGTGTCATGTGTGTGGTGGTATATTGTGTAGGGGTGTGCCCGGATGTGGCGGGTGTGTAGTATCAGGTGTGTGGTGTCGGGTACGTTAGGGTGTGTGGGTGTGTGCAAGGTGTCCCACAGTTTGATGGTGTGGGTTCGATCTGCGTGGACATATGAGCTTGTGTAAAGATCCAGAGTTTCTGAAGTTGTTCGGTGTTTTAAGCCGCGGGTCTGAATGTGTTTGAGCGTGTGTGGGTATGTATGTGATGTGTGTGAGAACACAGGCACATGCAAGAAGACAAGGACGTGAGAGATTGTGAAGCTGTGGAGGCTGTTAGGACGCTTGAGAGGGTTTATGTGAGTTGCAGAGTGCAAGGGTGTGTGAGGATGTTCAGAAATTTCAGTTTGCGGTAGCATGTAAGTGTAAAGGCGTAAGGGTGAGGGTGAAGTGGAGTATGAGGCGTGTGAGGGTGTAAGACGGAGATTAAAGTTAACATGGTGTATGCTAGTTCGTAATGGTGGAAGAAGGTGTGAGGGTGTGTGAGTGTGTGAGAAGGAAAGAGTACGGGGGCGTGTAAAGATAGGAGGGCATGTGGGAGAAATTGGGAGCGCGTGAGACTATTGGGCATATTAAAGTCTTACAACATGTGAGAGTGTGTCATATGAGGGAATGGGAGCAGGTGGGTTTGTATGAGGTTGTGGGTATATTTGGGTATTAGTGTTTGATAATTTGTGGGAGTGTAAGGGCATTGGTGTATGGAGTTGTAAGGGCGTGTTAGGACGGGACATAGGAGGGAATGGAACATACATGGATATGGTCGTGAGTGTGTGTGTATGAATGTGGCTATTTGTGAGGTTAGGGTACATAATGGTGTAGGAGTGTGAGTGTGTAGGGATGTGTGAGAAAGGTAGGATGTGTAATGGTTTGGGGATTTTGTTTTAATCATAGGTTTACCTAACATTTCAATAATATTTTCAATATCTTTATCATAATATGTATTACTTTGTATTTGTCTACATTGAAGGCTGTTTGCTATGTATATGACCACTCAGTCAAACTATCTAGATCATTTTGAATCATTAGACAGTCATCCTCTGACTTGACTAAATTTCCTGGTTTTGCGTCATCAACATATTTTGAATTCCACCGGTGAGTCCTGTCTCCAGGTCACTGCAATAGATCATGAAGAGTGTGGGTCCCAGGACTAAACCTAGTGGTACCCCACTTGTCACGTTAAGCCAGACTTGCGCTTCCCCATGTAATGTCACGAGCTGTATCCTGTCTGTGAACCAGTCCAGTACACACACACACATAGACTCCGAGTCTAAACATTTAACATCTGCTGGCGCATTGGAATCCCATTCGCTATACTCGTATATGTGACGAAAGATCTTTTTATACCCAATAGATTTAACGATTTACCCTCAGTTCTGTTTCTAACAATCTTTCTAGAACCAAAGTAAGGCTGATAAAACGGTAGTTCGAAGTGAATTTCTTATACCCTGATTTTGAAAATTGATATTACATTAGCAAGCTTCCAATGCTAAAATTATCAGTTTCCCTTTTTGTAGCGATTTATTGATGCTTTTTATGTATATATGTGTGTGAATGGAAATGTTATTTGCCGGCTTGCTTCTTCTTCAGGAGAGCCCCACCTGTAGACCTTGATAAGAATAGTGAACCTCAAGACCACCTGCATGAAGTTCTGATCACGTCTGTGCATATAGTGGGCTATGTAACCCAGAGGTTCCCTTTATAGCTGAATATCATCCAATATTCTGCGCCAGCGGAACACGTTAGGAATTCTGAACCAAGTCATCTTTTGATCTCGTTTTGTACATTAAGGTTAAGAGAGACAAGTGTAACGATCATGCGACCGTCACTGAACTACCAATCATCTACAATGTCAACAATTACATTGAATATATAGAAAACTACATGCACCAACTGAAGCTCCGGATATCTCTCAGGTGCTCTCGGGGAAATTTATGAGCAATAAATCTTTTGTTAAGCTGTGGTATGAGGTCCAGCTGGAGCCAAAGACTTATACGGCAATGAAAGTGTCTCCACGGCGACTCTCCGGCTCGAGGAAGACTGTTCTCTCTCTCTCTCTCTCTGTCTCTCTCTCTCTCTCTCTCTGTCTCTCTCTCTCCCTAGGGGGCCCACCAACCAAGAAGGTGTGGTATAGGTGCGACCCGCCTTGGTATCAGGAGGGCTTGTGACGGATGCGCAGCAAGACAACACTTCAGTTGCTGTCAAGTGTCACTCCTTTAGCTCCGGTAACTGTCTACTCTTTCTCCTCGGGCTGCTGGATTTTTGTCCACAAAAAATTCAATTCTTCTTCTTCATACACAACACTTGGCAACGCTTAACTCACGTGACTCGCTCTTCGTAATTCTGAATCTTTCTGCGGTTGGAGCTACGCGCTGTCCTTGCCTTTTGGCAAGATCTCGTCGCAAGTGCTCATAAGTAATTAAGTAGGAACTCTCTCAGTGACAAGTTTTATGATTTCTTAGTCTCTTGTCGAAAAATGAAGGTGTAGCGACTTTCCTCGTCTTTTTTTTTCCGGAATTTGGAACATTCTAATTAACATCTACTGGTGCAGATACCTCGGCCTTAACGATCCACGGCCCCCAACAAAGGACTGTCTTGTCCTCGCTGGCTCATTTACATATAAGAACAAGACCCCCCTTAATATCTCTGAATTTCTTCTTCCAGAGTGTGTCGCGAGCCGTAATGTCTGGAGGGAGGTGTTCCACGAGGAAAAAAAAAGAAATAAAAACACTACATTAGGTTCCCAGGATGGCCTCGTTAGTACAGCACTTGGTTATGCAAATCTATCAACCAACATCTGAGGCAGGGCCTCTCTGAGTGTCAGGATGAAGTGGGGATAATAGGAATGTATGCCATTTACATTTGTAGGAGAAGGTGTAGGTGAAGATTCTCCCGGAGAGGCAAGAGGGGGGAAAGCAGGTCTGTCCAGTAGGCACAGAAAGTGGAAAACTCGCTGGTAAATTGTGGCCAGATAATTCTGACTCCTGTTACTTGTCATCTCTCTGACTCTGTTTGTATTGTAAGCGTTTTTACTGAATATTAATCAATGGAACTGCTGAATGTAATCAGTATTTTTCTCTCGTCTGTTCACAGATTAAATGCTTTTACTGTTGTGCTTCTAAGTGAAGTTTCCACATTTCCACGATCCACCGAGGCAGGATTGAAACATCGTCTAACTGAGGGAGAGACGAGAGAGACCACGTCACTACCTACTTCATCTGTTATGTTCGGGTCATGTTCCTCTTGTCAAAGGGGGGGATAGAACTGGGCCACAGTAATGTGTCGTGTGATGCTGTCGATCTCTGAGGGTAACCTTCCAGCGGATGTTAGCCTCAAAGGCTACGTGATATACGATTAACAGTTAACAAATCCGACAAAATCCTGGTTCCTTTTTTTACTCTTCTATCTTATTGAGATTTAAAAATCACATGGAATGTTCAGTGTCTAGAATGTTAGGAATATATTCTACTATAATGGAAAAAGATAATACCCAGGAAACTTTGAATAGTTTTTGATGATATGAGACGAGACAGAAGTTGGTACCTGTGACAATTAGAATATAATGTACCTTAAAAAAGAAATAATTTCTATAGAGGTTCAGCATACATTGTACTCAGGCTACAAAAATGAGTAAATAAGTAATTAATTGGATAGTAAAGAGCTTCTTCCAATATCCAATATATCAAAATTCTTCTTATGGGCTGAACCGATACTGTAGAAGACCCTGCAATATACTGACACCAGGAGCCTCACAAGATATTACTGTAGCAAGATGTGTACCAGTCTAGAAGCTGTTCCAGGTATCGCTAACCGAGTTGATGAACCACTTTATGTTCACTGACGCTTTCTCAAGAATGGGATGAAAGCCTACATAGGTTTTCTCAGCGCGTGACATCAGGCTGAACAAATATTAAGAACTATTGAGACAGATGCTGAATATCCCAGGTTATGATAATAATGAACATTCAGGTTATGATGATAATGAACATCCCAGGTTATGATAATGGTGAACATCCCAGGTTATGATGATAATGGATATCCCAGGTTATGATAATGATGAACATCCCGGGTTATGATGATGGTGAACATCCCAGGTTATGATAGTGATGAACATCCCAGGTTGTGATTACGGTGAACATTCCAGGTTGTGATGATGGTCAGCGTCCCATGAAATGATAATAGTGAACATCCCAGATGATGATAGTAGTGAGAATTTTAGCTTTATGATAATGACGAGCATCCTAGGTTATGATAATGATGAACACCCATGATTATGATAATGGTGAACATTCCAGGTTATTATAATGTTGAACATCCCAGATTATGATAATCTATATCCTAAGTTATGATAATGGTGAACATCCCATATCGTAATGATGGTGAACAACCCAGGCTGGAGTAACGGTAGAAGTACCGGGCTGGGTTTACTAGGAACGCCATACCTGTAGCGCTACATATCGTGGGCAGGTCCCGAGATTAACGAGGATTTACAGGATTGGTGGAATCCAGAGATTGGCGGATTAGGATAACTTTAGCGGGGATCTTCGCCTCAAATTAACGCGCGTAATTCATTGGCCTAATTACCTGTGATCTAATTGATCTGACAATCATCTCAAATCTCCGTACGTTAAGGCTACATTAATTTACCTCATTCCTTTCCTGGCAAAATTATTTTATCTAATTTTATCAAATTTCCCTCGTCTTTCACCTTCACAACATTCGTAACACGTTTAACATAGATGAACAAACGTGTAGCTCACATGCTCTCTTTATATACGGTTCATACTCTGCTTAGGACGTGGCTGCAGTAGGAGTATTTACTATATTGTACTCCACTGAGGTGTTTATCTCACGTACAGACAGATGGACAGGCAGCAGAGTGTGACTGACAGACGCCATTACCCGTCTCACCTACACCACACCGCGTACAGTCGAAGCTATGTCTTTATCATTTAATATTGCGGCTAGTTTCAATTAGATATGTCAATCAGTGATTGGATTACTGGATTACTAATAATTCATTTATTTGACAAGATGACGTTCGAATGAAATGGTGGTCAAGGAATATGTAGATCGAGCTCTAGGTCCTGACAGAAAGAAGTGTTGCAATAGATGACACGTAAAACTTTGGAATGTGTTGTGTCAGAAACTCCCACATATCGCAAAGGGTTTACAGAGAACGAAGTGTATTTCAGATGCTGCAGAACTGTGCGTAAATGTACATAAGCTAAAGGTTGAGAGTGAGATAATGAGGGTATGTTTTGTTCCACCATGATTTATTGAAAGCTGTGGCTGGCATTGTAGTTTTAATATATTCAATACAATGGACATAAAAGGGTGATATAGAGATGTATTCTCCACCCAAGCAGATGACCCAGTAATCCCATAAGATTCGGCAAGACGATAGGTATTATTGTGGCAGAATCTGGAAAGCCTTGGAAGAAAAGATATCGAAATTGATAAGATATTAAGCGAAGCTGTGTCCATATTACATGAGTCAGTCTGCATGAAGGTTGGAGCGGTGTTGAATTTTTGCACTCGAGAAGTCAGCTCAACAGAGACGGTGAGATTGTGAGCAGAGTGGTGCAGACCTCTCAAACGTCTGCTGGTGAAACATGGGTCTGTATCAGCAGCGAGGTGGCTATTGCCAAACAGGAGCTATGATAGACTTCTTGATAAATGGACGAAGAAGTAGGATAAGAGAATACAGTGAGGAGTGAAAATGTTAAGCATGGATGTAGCATCATGAAACGATTGGTGAGTCAGACAATGGTTAATCGAGTTTGATTTAAGACATAATCTATTTTGCCTTTATGATGTGTGAAGTGTATGGCTCAGATTTCGGCTTGATAGCAGAATGTTGTCCCAAGCTAAAGGAATTACCTAAAGGAGATGGACAAAAGACCGGAGACTACAAGTACAGAGGGCTTATACTGTGAGAAGGATCTTAGTAACTCGACAAGTGTAAAGAATGAATTTTGAGGTGAATGAGCATGAATATTGATGAAGGACGAGTAAGGACAGAGACTACCTGAACAGCAACTGACTTGTGACTGTCATGACTGGAGGAGGTTCTGTTGAGCCACTCTACTGCTGTGTAGTCGAAGGTCTGTAACTGTGTAGTGACTGACGACTGGAAGATCTGCTTTAGTGAAGGATGATCTGTTAGACATAAACAGACAAATGACTTAAGGGCATAAAAGTTCCATAAAGAGTTTCATTTTTCGTGTAGCTTGGGATCCTAGAACGTCTGACGTCACATGAAGGTCTACTACTCTGCATTAGGGAAATCTAATTTCGTTGGGATCTTAACCTCAGGTGAGGAATATTTCTGAACCTGGAGATTTACAAAGATCCTTCGGAGAGTCTAATTTCACAGAGCCTCCATTCCGCAGAGTCTCTTACTTCAGAAATGTTTAATGTCGTGGAAATATTAATTCCAAGAGGCCATTAAATTTACAGAGAACCTAATGGAGCAAGGGACCTCATTAGGCAGGAAGCATACTAGTTCCTAGAACCTCATGTTGAGGGTCTCTGATTTCGTTAAGACCCAAATGAACCAGGAACTTAATAACAAAGAGGATGTTTCTCAGAGCGAGCTCATACATAGGAGGATCTAACTTCGAGGAGAGCATTTCATGAGCTTTATGTTAGAGGGAAATTAAAATTCTTTACTTTCCGATAAAAGCAAATTCTCCTATCCAGTTAATGCTTGCCTGATTGATTTTCTAAATGCGAAATATAATAGTAATTCTCTCTGGGCAGATAGTGCCCTTCTCTGGCGCCTATTTCTACCTACGGGGAAGGAGTTCTGCCATAGCCTAACTTCTCTTCCTTACCGTGCAATATATTGAACCACTTAACGCTCTCTGCAGTCACTGCTCCTTCTCTTAACCTTGCTCTACTCGTATTTCACTCTATTATTATAGAAGTACATCTTCATATCTTTCCTGACTCTACTTTGCTTCTTCTAAGATCCCTCAGCTCTAAACTCAAAGCATTCTCCATTTTACTAATGTTTTGTGGGAGAAGTACATTTCGGATGGGGGTTCGAGCAGGAAACACAAACTTCGGCTCAGCATCCTGTACAAAATCACGAAATGTGGAAGTTTTGATTAGATTGAGAGGTAACTCATCACGTGCAACTGAGAAAAGTAGTGCCTTTACCAAGCGCCTTTGCTTTAAGTCGTTTGGTCGGAAATGCTCACTATTCTCACCCTTGAAAAAGGAATGCATTGTCACCTGGCCTTAAAAGTCTTGAATTTCTTTTCGGAATCATTTACTCTCTTCTCCTCGAGATATTCAGAGTACCTCTTAGGATTACATCCTTTCAAGGTTGGAAGTTGCTTGGTGGATGCTTGCCTTGATTTTAGACTAAAGTAATTGCATTTAGCTAGGATTCTGTGCTTTTCAGACCCACAATCTTTGAAGTATTTTGATAATAATCCAGATAACTGATTGCTGGTTCCAGTTTCATCAGATGGAATTGATCTGGAACTGCTGACATTGGCATGGTTATCCATTCCTTCTTTTAGGTCAGGTTAGGTAGGTTAAGGCAAGTAAGCTAGGTTAGGTTAGGTAGGTTAAGTTGGGTTAGGTAACTAGGTTAGGTAGGTTAAGTCAGGTAAGCTAGGTTAGGTAAGGTAAGCTAGGTTATGTTTGGTAGATCGTTAGGTAAGCTAGGTGAGGTGATTAAGCTAGGTTAGGTAGGTTTGAATTATGTTAGCAAAGTTATGTTTGGTAGGTAAGTAAAGAAAGGTTAGGTCAGGGTTAGGTTAGGTTAGGTAAACATCACACGTGAAAATCTCCACACGTCTTACCTTATGAATGGGAAGTGTAGAGTGGAAGCAGCTGTTACTGTAGATAAGAACCTCCATGTGTGAAGGTCTTGGGGGGAACTGTATTCAGTCACGTCACAGGGACAGGAGTAGCAACAGTTGGACCGGCCATTTCTCGTCTAATACCTGTCCACTAAGAGAGAGTTGCCACTTATCAAGGTTTCGTACGATCTGATAATTACGCCGGTAAGCGGTACTTTTGAGCCCATTTGAATTACAATTACATTTACTCCGACCTTGGTCTTGTCACGTCCGTCCTATAGTACCCGGAGACTGTTCAATGGAGTCATCATGATTTCTATCTCCTGAGACACTCTCAGTTATCACAGACACTTCCCAGTAGGCACCAGTTCTCATGGAGCATAATATGGCAAGTCATCCAGTAATACACGGAAGCTAAGTCAGCCGGTGGACACAGTTCCCCGAGGGTCTACTTGTACAAGAGACTAAGTTAATTTCACTGGCCATCTAATTTTACCGTGACACCTTATTTGGCCGGAGGCATAATTTTTGCCGGGCATATTTCTGTGCTCGGAAGCAAATGCCGGTGGTAACCAACTTAACAAACGGTCTTATTTAACAGGGATCCTAATTTCATGGCCAAGCGGATAGAGTAATGTCTTTGATACGAAATTTATTGTTATAATAATTAGCGTTTTGAAGAGAGCGTTCAGTGTTTGAATGGCAGCGCAAAGGAGGAAATGCATCATAGACACATCTTATACTTTAGACACAGGTCAGAGGAAAGGAGAGTGATGTGAGTGAGTGCAGGAGGGAAGTGAGTAAAGAGAAGAACAATCTCTAAGTGTTATGGGAAGCTGGTATAGCACGATTACTGGACTGGTGCAGCAAGACGATGTAACAAGACCAACACCAGTGGTACAGGAAGATGATACAGTAAATCTTCACTAGTAGTATAGGAAGGGGATACAGTAAGCCATTACCAGTGGTACAGAAAGATGATACAGTAAGATCCAGGGACTAGTACAGTAATCTTCCTGGTACGGTAAATTTCCTGGGTGGAGCAAGTAATTACGGAATCACCGAGCGACTGTTTGGTTGGTTGTTTAGACAATAGGCCTATCAATGACCAATGTCACTAAGGTCATCAACGCCTAGCTACATCTGCTAAACCTTTAACACTTTCTCTAGGTGTTAAGGATAATTCTAAGACCACACATACTCTCTCACTACTAATATGGTCCATAAGGGATGGAAAGGCTTGAGGTGACAGATGTGTGCTTGCAAGTACTAAGTGTGAGGGCATGACAGGATGGACAAGCAGAGTACCAAAATGTAGATAATGCAGTTAAATTCCGTAACGATTACAGGCGTATTAGTCTACCGACAGATGGAGGCAAGGCGTTGGGCGGGATGATCACAAAGAGGAAGGTCACATTTGTGTTGCAGGAGCAGACGAAGAGGAGGGAACGTGGAAGTGGGTCGTCTTCGCCAAACCTTTTCCCCTGACGACGTTCTGTAGAAAACTATGACCAGGGAAAATGAAGAATTAAGTTACGACAGACGACGCAAGAAAGAATATTTGTAACGTGTTGTGAGAGACGTGCTGTCAGGGACTGCAAGGAACTTTACAGGCAATGAAGTGTGCGTCAAAAGCTGTGGTGTTTCTGTGAATACATCTAGGGTTAAAGTTGGGGTAATGTCTTGGAGATGTGTTGTGTTCCCCCAGTAAATGTGTTCAAGCTTCTGTTGAAGGTTTAGTAAGGTGAGAGTGGTTGGCACTGGGGTTAAGATTTTGAATCAAATCGCTTAAGGAAAGTGACAGTGACGTATACTTTCGTGAGGTGATAATCTACAAATCACAGAGGCTTCGGCAAGAAAGGAGGAGCAATAGGAAAGAATCTGAGAGGATCTGTAGCAAAGCATATTGATTTGAAACACAATGTCACTAAGGTTTTGTCCATATTACAGGTAGTAGGATATTCACTGATGGACTAAAAAACTTGTATTGGAGAAGTCCACTTAGTAAATGAGATAGATGAGGTAAAATGGGAGTCGAAAGTTTAGCAAGAAGTTTGAGAGGCTGGCGTTATTGGGAGAATTGAGAAAGTAAAGCATTATAGGAGCGTCTAGTGTGGAGAGGTTTGCTGGCAAAGTGATGCTGGCCACTCTGATGTTTGTTGGTGAATCATGGGGCTGTATCAGCACCGTGGTGGCTTGTACCTTACAGGTAGTTAAGACAGATAAGTAAATGAGGAAATAGTTTCGGAGAATACACTGAAAAATGAGAATATGGACAAGGGATACAGTTGTCTGAGGGGAACAGTCGATACTGCAATGGTTAGTGGAACATGAATGGAGATTATTTTCTCTTATATATATGATGTATATTGTTCAGAATCTGGCTTCATAACCAATGAGATATCAACGGCCATTTCGCCTATTAACAAACATAAAGTAGATATGTGAGAGGAGTAATATAAGAAAGAGGGGAACAATCAGAGTTGAAGACTTAGAGTACTGTAAGAATGGTAGTACCCTGACTTATGAGCAGAATGATTAGTGAGGTATCTTGGTGTGAATATAGGTAAAAGACTAAGTCCAATCAACTTGTTGATTTAAGCAGAGGCTGTGCAGAGGCTGTCATGACTGGAGGAGGAGCTTCTGAATATCCGTCCCACTATTGAGCTGAAGGAGGCCTGTAACCTAATAGTGACTGTGGCAACTGGAAGATCTGTATTAGTGAAGGGTGTTTTATAAGACATAAACAGACAAACAGTCCAACTTGCAGGCATTACATTTCCACAAAGAATCTAACTTCTCGTGTCACATGAAGGTCCACTCTTAGGTGCCAGATTTAATTTCGCAGGGATCTTGACGTCATGTAAGTCATATATCCACCTGGAGGTTTACAACGACTCTTCAGGGAGCATAATTTTACAGCATTTATTCCATAGAAACTTTTCTTTCACAGGCATTTGATTTCGTGGGAGAGATTAATTTGGAAAGGCCATCAGTTCTATGGAAAACCTTATGAAACAGAGAGCCTCACTGGGCAGGACTCATAATGATTCTTAGATCATCCTCATCATAGGATTTCTTATATCGTGCTGACCCTAGATGTACCAAGGGTTTAACATTAAACGATTTCTTTCTCTGGAAACTATGATATATCAGGGGATCTGACTTCAAGGAGTGAATACTTCCAAGGATATCTTAATTTTGCCGGGGATCTAAATGATTCATTTTTCCCCACTTAGGGCGTGTATCCCATACAATTAATGCCCGTAGGCTTAATATCTAAGACTGGAAATATGGGAGCACTCTTCCTTTGTCATTTCTTATTGCTTGTTCGTACATACAGGGAGTATGTACCGCAATATACCAACCTCTGTTTTATCTCATAATGTCTTATAGGAGCACTCTTCCTTTGTCATTTCTTATTGTTTATTCGTACATACAGGGAGGATGTTCCGCAATATACCAACCTCTGTTTTATCTCATAACGTCTTGTACTACTTCACTTACCTTGTTCTATTCGGTCATCACTCTGTTGTTTTACAAGTAAACCTTGGCATCTTTAACGGACATAAACACTGATGAAAAAGATATAATCAGCGACACCCAGTATGCAAAAGGAGTATGTAATAATGTAAACAGTGTCAGTAATGCTGACTGCATGCTTCCTAGGACGGGAGTCTTGCCCCTGGACGCGTTTGTGTCAGCAATAAGGAGTACTTTCATGTCACCCTTACTTTCATAACGAGAGACAAGCGACAGGTGGCCAACAACCAGCGATACGTCCGCTGGTCACTGGCACCACAGTGCCTCCTGCATCCTCCCTTTACTGACGACTGTTTGTCTCTACACTGAAAGATGTTCCTTCGCAGCCACACTCACTACTGCGGCAGGGAGTATAATTTCCTATATTATACTTAATGACTGTGAAAACATCTTTGACAATAATGCAGCAGCCCTGCTGGATGTTGACCTGCGGCTGTACTACAGTACACCTGCTGGATGATGACTTATGATATCTCTTCAGCAGACGCGCTGGGTGGTGACCCTGTGACTGCACTGTAGCAGACCTGCTGGATGGTGACCTATAACATCAGACATTAATATCTTGTGACCTGACTGTAACCTCAATACTCCAGCAGATACGTTAGCTTCACCAGGTAAAAACTGAACTCCTTTTATGATAAGATCAATCGAAGGTCCAAGTGAAAGTAAATCTCTCACAGCCTTGACGGATGGCACAGTAAATCATAAACTATTCAGTAAAGTTAAATGGAAAGAAGATGGGTCCTGTGAATAAACTAACAATGAAAATTTAATGAAATAATAACGTAAAGAAATACTCCAATACAGACGGAGGACGTCAAGCTATATTGGCCGAGCGAACGTAGAGGGAAATTGTGTAAACTTCTGTGTCGTGTGTGTGCTCCAGTTTACGTTCCGAGACGCACGACCAAGAGGAACGTGGCATAAAAAGCCAAACTGATGCATTAAAGTGATGAAAGCAAGCATGGCGTATGATATTGGGGCAAACACTGAATAAAGGTAATGTGTCGTCCAATACTTTTCAGTTCCTTACATTCAGTTCCTTACTTAAGAAATTGGAGTGCCTGAGCCATCTTTTAAAGCATTATTTACCGCAATAAGTATTAAACATACATAGTAGTCTTGCGTTACCTTGGGAATACGAGGACTTCTCCCTTGGGAAGTTGGGTTGTTGGACGGACACCGCCCACTGTGCATGATCTCCCATTCAGCGTGACTTCATAGTGTGCACATTACCTTCCATTATGCATGACCTTCCAGTAAGAATTACCTTTTCCAGTATGCATGACTTTCCAGTATGCATGACACTTCAGTGTGCATGGCCTACGCATGTTCCTGAGCTCCCAGTTTGCATGACCTCCTAGTGTGCATGACTACTCGGTGTGAATGACCTCCTGGTAATTAAGGTCGCGCTCCCCCCAAAAGCCAGGATAGCGCCTGCACCCTCCTCCCCTCAATCGCCTAATGAGGTGTTAACTGACCTGGGGTTTATGTATGTCGCCCTGCCTGCTGCCTCTCTCTCCCCATTACTGCCTCGACACGACCACCTGCCTGGCCTACGCCCCCTTCCCTCTACTTTCCCGAGGAGAACGCCATATCCCGTTATGGTGTGTCTTTCTGAAGGCAATCAGGTAATTCGTGTCTCTTTCTTGAATGGGACTCGTTTGAAACAATTTAGTATATCATTATCAGAAAGAAAAGGCGCCAGAGGACTTGTACCTGGTAAATATTACGCCAGAACATAAGAAAAGAGTCAAGTAATGTTCTCCAGAGTGTCGACCCACTTCAAGTGCTGGAGGAAATGATGAGAATTCAGTTCAGGGTAAACTGACAAAACCCGTACTGCAAGAAATCATTTAATGGATAGTCATCGTGGCTCCACACTAATACATCCTGCCTAAGTAATCAAATGTAATTCTTCAACGAAATATATAACAACCGGGACAGAAAAAAATATTTTTGTCACGCATTTGGACTTAAAGATGACTTTTGATAAAGTTCTGCAAACGATTCTTTCTTGTTTACCAATAGTTCATGGCTGAACTTTACAAATGTTTAGAAGACAGGGTTACAAACGGAAAAGAATATGTGGAACTAAATGATACAAAATCTGACACTAAAATGTCGAATTGTCTAATGTAATTCTTTTACAGTATAACTGAAAGATCTGAAAATATGTCTCATGACCAAACTCTCTAAATTCCCAGACGTTACAGCAGAAAATACAGTGACAATAGTCATATCCAAAGAGAATTTCTTCACTCAGAAGAAAACTGATAAATGAAAATGAATATATACAATTGTGAAGTAATGCATTTTGGAAAGGATAAAAATGCAAATGCAGGATACTTAGGAAACGCTTTCACCGACCCAAAGAGAGAAGGATTTTCAAGATATGCCAGTAAGATTTAAAGTTAGTGAACAAATTGCAGATGTCGCTCGAAAAGCAAACACAGGGTAGGAATTTGTCGCAGTTAACCTTTATTACAAAACATTAGATACTTTGTTCACACCATACAGTTCACTGGCAAAATCTCACCTTGAGCACGTGGGACAACTTTGGTCGCCTCACTGTCAAAAACAATAACACAAGCTTGAAAGGGCTCAGAAAGACACGACGTTTCTGATAGCAGAACTATAGAATAATATCATATGGAGAAAAATCAAAAGGACTTGAACCAATTTCTTGACAGAAGTGAGACCTTCTTTGTGGCTTTAAACTTTAGAAAATATTCATAAAATATTTTAAGATCAACGTAAATATAGTTCTTAAAGGGCATGGGGATCTTGTAACTAAAAATCATTGTGAAAACAGAATAAAAACGTTTCCCAGCGATGGAAAGAAATACTTCTTTACTATCAGGATCCCTGAACATGGAATCGAGAAGAGATTAAAGTCACCTGATCATTTCCACTCCAGGTTTACCATTGACTAATTGGAAATGGAAGAAACAAAGAAAACTCAGCTCATGACCTAGTTACAAACCAAGACACTTTCTGATACTCCTGGGTTCTGTTCATCTATTCATAGGTCTATTGCTCACCAAGCAGTATGTTTTGCAACATCACCATACAGTTCACTAATCATAATCACTGCATACTGCAGTATCTCTGTCTATTTCTTTTTTTTTTATGTTGAAGGCTCCAGTCACGGACAAAAGTCCACATCGAGGCCGGGCCTAACTGAAATATAGAGAAATTAAGAAACGGGGAAAAAAGATAGGGAAAGTATTTACGAATTTCTGAGAAAGGGAAAGACCTGTCTTTTGAAATGAGCCAGATCATAGTTATTGGAAAACACATGAGAAGGTAAAGAGTTCCAAAGCTTCGACGTGTAGGGAAAGAAGCAGCTATCAAAATGGCACACCCTTGAGTTGCCGATGGCCACACAATAATCATGTGATGCAGCAGGTTGCCGAGTATTGCGTGGTCTGGATAGCGGTAGGGCACACAAGCAGCCAGCTCTCGGGAGAAAAAGCCAAAATAATACCTATAGAAGAGCAAAAGTGAACCAACATGAGTAAGTACACCAACGCAGTGCTATATATACAACAATCTTATAGGGATTGAATGCTAAGAGGTTTACATAAAAAGGTAAGAATCGTATTATAGTGACCATATTGTATACAAAGTCCATCCACACATCTTGCCTATTGTTTATAAATGAGGGTTTATGAGGTGAATGGAAGATTTCACTCTTACAATATCAAAGTTAAACATTACCTTACGACGGTACAGAGTACGTACATGTGTACAGTTTCCGACAAGATTATCTTTGGTCAAGCCTCAGCTGTATATATACAGTGTGTATAACTTGCTAACATTAATCCAAGAATAGACTTCTTGCCTTTAACGCTGCGGTGCGCAACCAATTGAACAAGTAGCCTGTGTATGCACGACATGTGAAGGCCGTTATATCCAATTATAGCGAACACCAAGATAGAATTCCTAATTCGATTGTGGTTACAATGAGGAGAACTTTGCTTGGAAAAGTGTGGGTAACCATAGTCTTGCTTTTTTTTTTTTATGTTGAAAGCTCCAGTCACGGACAAAAATCCACGTCAAGGCCGGGCCCTAATTGAAATATAGAGAGAATTGAGAAAGGGGGAAAAACTGACAGGGAAAGTATTTACAAATACATGTCGCTTGAAATGAGCCAGGTCATAGTTATTGGGAAGACATGAGAAGGTAGAGAGTTACAGAGCTTCGACGTGTAGGGAAAGAAGCAGTTATCAAAACGGCACACCCTTGAGTTGCCGATGGCCACACAATAAT
>JAYMFT010405465.1:0-18615 GCA_038088735.1 Panulirus argus | reverse complement strand
TCTCTCTCTCTCTCTCTCTCTCTCTCTCTCTCTCTCTCTCTCTCTCTCTCTCTCTCTCTCTCTCTCTCTCTGTCAAGCCCGAGATGGGCGGTGTATGTAGGCGGCAGTATAAGGTTTCACGGCCAAACTAGGCCAGGTTTTTCTCTCATCTGGGGGGAAAAATAAAATCTTTTGTAGATAGAAAAGAAATCTCTGATGGGGATTTTTTTTTTTTAATCATTATGGCTGGCGTGGACCAGCGCATATGTTGTGTACGGTACAATGTTTATGTACCGTCAGGTACAAAGGGAGGAAGTGATGATGTGTGATGAGATATGGACAGATATTCAGATCCTGGACAAGCGACTTATCCTACGGTACTTTGTACTGGAACACATGGCTATAAAGATAATTCCTGGAGCATCATTACTAACTCGAGCGTCCGGAGCGCCTGGTAAATGGATCACCAAACATTACGCTGACCAGATAACACGATTTCCGGAGTTTTGATAAAAAACGTGAATGTCACAGGGTCTCGACTGTCAGCTGTCATAGCTAAATGGCTTAATAGTGTCAAAGCTAAATGTCCCTATGGCTTAGCGATGTTAAAGCTAAATGTTGCCATTGCCTAGCAGTATAAAAGCTAAATGTTGCCATGGCTTAACAGTGTTAAAGGTTAATGTTGTGAGTATATACGGATCCGGGTATCGAAGAAGGAGTCGGAGGAGAAACGAGAACTGAGGAGGCAGCTGTAGTATCGTCGCTACTGAAAAGCTAAGGAAAGACAGAAGGACGGGAGTTGTTCGAGATACTTTTTAGCCAAAGAAGGACCCAACAGCGGGAGAGGAGGCGAGGTTGGACGCGCTTCCTCTGGATAAAAGAGCGCCTCGCCCCACGGCTAACACACTTCCCAATGATTTCGGACGGAGGTGAAGTCTGAATGCGGCTCGAAGAATGGGAGGGTTTTTCCAGGCCCGACATGCCGGGTCCCTTGCTTTGACAGGCCTCAAGAACGGAAGCGGACCGGTAATTCTGAAGCGTTGTCTCCCCTCCTCGTGTGTGTGTCTGTCTGTGTGTTTCGATCGACATGTGTGGTTTGATTCCCCGTATACGTTGCAGCGGATGTCAGTCCTTGCAAGTGTGTCCCTGGTTGTGTTCTTGCATGAAAAAGTTGTAGGAAAGTACATCAACACATAAGTAATCTGTAGCTGGGTACTCTTTTTGAGTTACCGCGGGACAAGCCATCCGGGAACTAAGTCGTCCTGGGTTCCCTTGGACAGAGGACAACAGAGCGACGCGGCTGACTGGTTGGCATTTTCGACAGAGGGGCAAATAAGAGTTCGATGAAGTCCATTAGTGATATCCATTGTTTTGCTCCTTCATGGCACTGTGACTGATCCCTGCAACAGATCGTTGCTCATGTTCCTGTTTCCTGACTTTCACCGAATTTTCCGGTATACAGACATTCGACTTTGCAGTTCCAACAAAACACTGTGAGTGGCAGATGGGTCGTCCCCTTGTTCTGTACGTCAGATTCACAGTCTTGATGCCGTATATTTTTTCACCTTCGACTCGTCATTTTACGTATCAATATACGGTAGAGAATGTTTCCATGTATTCATCAGCTTTGGTTAGAGATTCTTCTTCGTTAAAGTAATATTTTGATGTTAAATGTCGACCGAGATAACACTGTCGTGATACCTCATGAGAAGGGGAAACCGCTGGAACAGCTAGTCATCACTTTCAGAAGTCTTCCTCTGTATCACCAAAAGTGCAGCACAGTACAGGTTCCAGTGATGTGACAAATTTTCCCCTCTAAGCTGCGCAGCTTGCGCAACAGTCTGTCAGGTTCCGCGCACATCTTCAGCGACGGCAATTTTTTTTTCTTTTTTTATCATGGTGAGGCTCAGTCGACGACCCTTTTGTCAGACTATTAGGGGTTCATTGTGACGGGAAAAGAATAGATATTATATTTTGAATTTTTTTTCCACGTTCGCCAGTCTGATTGTGACGTATCCCCACAGGCTGGTAACACAGGAGAGAGAGGGGAGACGCGTCTGTCGACCAATTACAGTGTGGAATGCGATCGCTACTCGCCCGACCTTCTCGAAGCTCCAGGTACGTCTGATGTTACCAACGCTTTTAGTAACCGTGTGACATCCTGGGTAGAAGTAGTGGGCTATATCATTATGTGCTGTGTCACTTGAGGCAACTCAAAATTCATTTAGTTTTGCGACAGACCAACTCTCTCGGTGTTGTTTTTTCACAGCCGTTTTGTTCAGGATATTCAATTACAGCCGACCTTATTTTACTGATAGCCACTCGAGGGTACTAGTGGGGTAGAATGTCAACTGGTGAGCAAATTGGTATATGCCAATTGATTCAAGCAGGTTCAAATGTGTTTCAGCTGAGTGAAGTGAGAGTTTGTTGGTTTAACGAGTTTTATGAAGGTTCTGTGAGGGTTGGATAGTTTAGTTTGTTAGACTGAACTGATTCTGAAAATTAAGCGATTTCTCTTTTATACATGTGTAATAATCTTAATAGAACATGATAGTAAGTATGATAAACTGTTGTTCCGATTTGCCTTCCTTGCATCAAACATATAATAACATATAAAGATGGTCTATATTTCTGAATGCAGATAATACATGAAAACATACCGATAGTTGATTGAAAACAATTATGTCATCGTATGTCATGCACAAATGTATATCAGTAAAAAGAAACGTAAGTTTTTATCAATTTTGGTTATTCTTTATGGGTCATAGGTCACAAAAAAGAAGCATTTTTCTTTTACCATCACCTACCCACATATGTCAGCCAGTGTTCATGAGATTTGCTACGAAAATGTCTTTCTACATATATCACATAATGCCGATGACAGGTTTATGACTGTGAAAGGTTCCCACAATTTTTTTTTCTTTCTTTCTTTGCAAGTAATCCATTTGACTCCAACTAATGTGTTGGTAAAATTCAAATGTCACTACTTCCGCTAGTATAGAGACACACACTACACTTGAGCTGTACTCACACACCATGTCATTAAATTTGTCTGTTACACAGATCTTCGCTGCTCTTCACAATCGCGGTAATTGCCGAACATCTGTATGTAGTTAGCATTGATTAACATTCTCGAGCAGACGTGGTCTACTTCCCGCTTTGTTCCTTAGTCCTCAGTTCTCGTTAATGCTACTGATAAAATTTATACATAAGATTTATGTCAAAATTCCAATTTGTCTTGGAACTAGTTTTTACGAATAGAAATCTAATGGAGAATTGTTTTTCCTCGGAAATTTATCACCAAACTTTATACCCTGTGAAATTAAGGAGAGAAGTTTATGTTCGCAAAATATACGTGAGATTTATTAGGGGTCTTCTGAACGACCCCTTCCCTCCTTGTCACTGGTGTACCTCCTTCAGAACCTGGTATACCTTCTGTAGTTTCCTCCAGACGGAGAGATTTGTCTCGCTGTTTGGCTGCCGAAGGGACTGTGCCGCTCGTTTGAGAGGCGTGTGTTTAATGACGCCCCCAGCGATGTGGTTTATATCATTCAATGCTGAAGATATCGGTTTTCTTTCGTGGAGTTCACTGTCGCATGCCAGATAACAGCTAATAGCCTGTTACCTCTCTTGTTTATGTTCCTTCAGACCCATTTCATCTGCTGAGTGTTTGGTGAGAGACTCCCACGGGGGACCAGCCAGTCAGGCCGAGGAGGCTGGTGGCGAGGTCTTGAGGACCTCACAGCTGAGCCGCCATGGGCAGAGAGTCATTGAGGTGCGTGTTTGTGTCCAGATAGAGGCTGCGTCAGCAGCAGGTGAACAGTTCGATCCGATGTGGGAGTAGACTTCCTCTGGCAAGGAACGAGTGTTGTGTGTGCGTGCGTTCTAAGGGAACGGACCCACGAATATTTGTAGAAGTGCGTTTTCTCGGGAGTTACATAATTTTATGTGATGGTAATTTCTTTCGGAAAGACCTACAATCATGTGGGTGTCCATTTTACTAAGAAGCCACGGCTGTATGAGCATTGTCTGTGCAGTCGTTGGCTCCGTTTATTATTTTGTAAGGGACCAGATTTTGCGTGGTAGTAATTTTTCTGAGAATGGGCTTCCTAATGTGCAGCAGGGCGTCCTCTCGGGAGGAGCCAACCGAAGCGTCAGAACGTATTTTCTGTTGTTATATGAACTGGTTTCCCCAGAGTAAGTTGTCTGATGAGGCACCAGTTGCCGTGCCACATTTACGTCTCCCGGGGAAGAATCCTCTGTTGTGGAGGAACACATTTTCCAAGAAGGCCCCTCTGTTGTGTGGGAGTGGGATCTCTGGGTAGGGATCCAATTTATTTGTGGGAGAGTATGTCGTGGTGCGGGACACATATATTTTGTGGGAGACGGTTCTCCGGGGGAAGGTCTTGATGTTATGCCGGGGTGTGACCTCTAAGAATGAGCTTATTGCCGTCTAGGGATGCATATCCTGAAGGAGGTCTTACAGTTGCTTCTCTCTGTGGTCTCTGGGAGTGAAATTCGCTCCCACGTGGGTGTGTTCCCTCGGAAGGTGAGGAGGGAAGGAAGAGGCGTAGGAAGACAGCGGGAGGAGAGCCCTGCAACCTCGGGACTGCGGCTGATGAGGGGGGTAACTGCCACACTTGCAAGACGCGACAGGAAACACGAAATCAAGAGAGATGGGACAGCAGAAAGACGTTCTTCAAAGTGTTCGTAATCGTTAGCGAACCGATGAATTATAAGGCACTTGGTATGGCTCAGCTCCTGGTGGAGGACTGACTGGTTCTTGCTGGTCTGAGGATGTTGGTTTACCCGAACCATGTAGCTTGTCAGGATGATTGGTTAGTTTATGACATTTCAGATGTACATCTTGAACATCTCTCTACTCCTGGCTAGTGATTAGATTCAGAAGTTTTGAGAAGTTCGAAGCTTGTGAACTATGTGTTCATGTTTATATTTCATAACCTTTAAGGTCAAAATCACTTCAAGCTCACCCCTTTCCTTGAGTTAGATTGATTCAGATTAGGTGAGGTTCTGTTAGATTAGAAATGGTTACATAAGGTTAAGTCTTACCTGGGCATGTTTTCCTTCCTACAGCTTTACATACAACGCCTAAATCACAACCTGAAGGTTCGGACGACACTGAAATACTAGATGACCTTGTAAAGTGACGCTCACTCGACTACAGGGTCATACGAAAAGAAAAAAGTATTCGTATAGCACCCAGCGGTCTCAAACCCACCTTTGTTGATTCTGATCTGTCCAAAACTTTAAATGGAATTGCTGGTCAGGAATCGGGTGACCTTCGACGATGGCTTTGACCCGAGAAGTCACGACTTACGGTTACTACGACCTCAGATGGCATTCCGATAGTCTCCAAGCCCTTGTTTAGCAAGATCCAACCTCCCCCTAAAAAAAATTTCTGAAACCGAGTTATGACAAGACTCATATCAGACCAGCTGTGACAGCATAGGTAGGTAGGAGAGCAGGAACAACAGGGATGTGTGTCACAGTAAAACAGACTTACGTCTGGGGATTCTGGCCAATAAAGGAAAGATAAAGCCCTGCTTTTCCTGGAGGCGCAGGCCAGACTTTTGCCAGGAGGTAAAATCCGCCGAGGAATAGGAATTTGGGGGACGTGTATAACGTGAGGGAGAAAGAAAAAAAGAAAGAGAGAGAGAGAGAGAGAGGACAGGTACGAAGAGAGAAAGAGGGACAGACACACACACACACACACACACACACACACAAAGTTCCTGACAGATCAAAGGAGAAATGTGAGATAGGTAATGAGTCTAGCTTCACAGTTTATGTATATATGCTGGAAATAGTATAGATATTGACTCAATGAGGACGGGAGGGACGCACGGGGAGGCATCTGGAGAAACCATGTCTCTTCAAGGGGAGCGAAACGGGCCTTACTCACTGTACAACGGCAGACCATCCACGAGGAAACACAAGTCCAACGCTGGGTTCCCTAGCGAGGATTATGAGGTAAATCCAAGTTTCAGTCAGATCTCTCAGGAAGTGACAGGACAAGAGGGTAGAGGAGGGCATGGTGGTAATGATGGCAGGCCTGTGTAAGCGGTGTGGTGAGTGGCAAACTTTCCCGCTCCAACATCCACACACAAAAACACATCTAGGGTTTCAGAGCGTCTCTCCGTCGGCGAGGAGGCGAAGGGCGCTGTCGGTCGGATTCCGAGGCTTTCACGGTGTTGGCAGTAGTGGTGGTGATGAGGCTCAGAAGTGGTGCTGATGGTGTCATTCATGTAGTTGGCAGTGATGGCATGTGTTATTGTGTTCAGAGTTGATATTGGTGGTGTCAGTCACAGTAATAGCAGAGTTGATGTTTGTTATACTCTTAAGAGAAATGTTCGTATCAATAGTTTTGTCAGTGATGGTATTTGGGTATGGTGTCAGTGGTGTCTGGATTTGGCTTCGATGAAAGTGTTTAGGTATGGTGTCAGTGATGAGGTAAATTGTAGTGTCTGGATATGGTGCCAGTGGTTGTGTCTAGGTATGGTCAGTGATCTAGTCCAGTTATGGTGTCAATGGTGGTGTCTCGTTACGGTGCTGATGATGGTGTCTGGATATGGTCTGTGATGGTGTCTCAGCAGGTGTAATCACTGTCGTATTTAAGGTGTCTTGATATGGTGGAAATAAATATCAGAAGGAAATAAAGATAACAATACCCACGTGATTAGAATCTTGATAATGGCGAGGTTTTCACTACATTACCCACGCCCTGAGAAACAACGGTGAGGATCAAGTCTTAGGCAGAGAGAGGTTTTCAGATGAGGTTTTGTTTGTTGAGGTTGTAAGGGAACCTAACCTCACTCCACCTCACACGCCTGAGAACAAGTGTGTAGACAGACTGTGTATGTAGTGGACTTCGCCGAAGTTCAGGGCTTCCATTAAGTGTGCATTGGCAATACACCATTTGTTGATGTTATGATGATGATGATGATGATAATGATAATAATATGGCAATCCAGTCAGTATGGTAGAAACCCACAGCTTTCCCACGAATAAATTCTTTGAGACGAAAGCAAATTAGTAAATTTTTAGGAAAACATTCCTTCCTTACAGCGTCTCATTTCTCGCTGAAAATTCTCTCATCTCCCTCACGACTCATGCCAACACATCTCCCTCTTACACACACATATACAACGCGCACTCACTCATAACTACTCATACCAACACACCTCCGTCACACTCTCACATACACAATGCGCATTCACAGTCAGTGACACTTTCTACCCCATTTACGTCCAGGTTCGTAATTTTAATGAAATTTTGAGAGATTAATTTGTTAAGGAGTGCAGGAAAGATTGCTCGGGGTAAACGGGGCTTCAGAAGAGCAGGCTGAGGTGACTGAATGCAAATGATTATCACAACACAACAGCAAAGTGAAATGGCAACAGTGTGCGACTCGTCACTACATTGGAGTACAACTCTGTAAGTTATCTCATTGCCTCTGACGAGCAATGTTTTCTCCCACCCACCTCTCTTCCTCTCCCCCCTCCCCCCTCTCTACTTAAGCCGTCGTTCTCTCCGTAGTTCAGAATCAGAAACTTTCTTCTCCTCCTCTCTCTCAACCGTCGGCATCAACACACACGCTGCATTTTGTGTCCTTGGAGAAAAATATTGATGTAATCGACCGGCCACCTGCTGCATCAAGGACCTTGTGATTGATAGATTAAAGATCTGCATTTTGGCCAAGCGTTACAAGACCGCCAAAGGGGATTGCCAGTTGATTGGCTAAGCTTCAGTAAAAATTTTGTATTAATCAGCCAGTTTTGGTGAGCAACATCTCGTTAGACGGCGGCGATGGGTATGGACGTGAGGCCTTTTAAGGGGACACTGCTTCAATCTGTAGAGGAAACTGTTTGGGGGGGAAATTAAACCTGCCCAAAGAAAGCAGTACGCACTCCCTCTGCCACTCACTCGATACCTCTAGACGCGGAAATACGTATATACATATATACACGTATAAACACAAGTACAAGCGTCCACATGACTGTAGAAACACATCCTAACCGACTGGAGGTACAGACGACGGTGCGGTGTATCCGACAACAGAAAACGGGAATTATTGGCAGTGAGCAGGTTCTGGTGGAGCGTAAGGGACCGCAGTGTGGCTGGTGCTGGTGGCACGGGGAAGGTTGAAGGTGAAGTGGGATGAGATGGAGGCTCGCAGGGATGGAATGGTAGCGATGGAGAGGGGAGCTCATAGGGGTGAGAGAGAGAGAGATGAAATTAGAACTAATTCAAGAGAAATGAGGGCACTGAGGTAGCTGACACTTGGAAAGAAAATTGTTGTTGATTCGGTTTTTAACGTTGCCTGGGACTGAGAGTTACAGAAGCGACCGAGGAATGTCGCACTGAGGGACAGAAATGCTTGTTGTAGCTCCTTTTGGTGAAATTAACAAATATTGATTTATGAATGTAAGGAATTCTGGAGATATGCTGAGTTCCTGTACGGCTTAAAAATAAGACAAGGGTCAGAGACGTTTATCGTATGAATGTTCTTGTAAGGCCTGGGGAGAGACGGAGCCACATAATGTTGATGAAAGAACAGAAAATGAAGGAATAAACAATGATGTATAATGAGCGAGAGGGACAAGAGGGATAATTCGTGTATCAAAACTGATGCAGAATATGGAGGAGAGAACACCAAGGGATTGGAATATGGGATGGGGGCCCGGTAATGGGTGATGGGTAGGCAGGAGGGACCCGGTAACATGGGACGGGAGGGAATTTACTTCGCGAGTATCAATCTTGATGTTTTTTCGCCATTCAACGGAAATTGGAGTTGGTTCTCGGTCGAGAGATTCCCCGTGTTTTTTTTTTCTTTCCTTTTAATTGTTGCTGGTGATGGGATATGGGTGAGGGAGAGTTAGCGAGGGTAGTGCTAGCGAGAGAGTGTTAGCGAGGTTAGTGTTAGCGAAGGTAGTGTTAGCGAGTGTTGGAGAGGTACTGTTAGCGAGAAACGTCTCCCCCCGTAGCCAATCGGGATGCATCACTGCTCTGAGGGAATTTCACTGGAATGATTAATCATTATGGCCAGTCAGAATACGTCGCTGCCCTCAGGAAATTCCACTGGAACGGTCACTGAATCCAGTCCGGAGGCTTTCCATCAACTACGAATATTTCCACTGCATCAGTCAGTGTAGCCAGTCAAGGAAGCACCCCATTTAGTTAGGTTACTCCACTGGAGGTCACCATTCCTCTAACTGAGGAAGTTCGCCTGAAGCAGTCAGTGTAACTAACCCAGAGACATCGCTACTCTGAGAAAGTTCAGTGGAGCAAATGGTCCACCTCTCAGAGGGCGTTGTTGGTCTGTGAAGATGTAACGGCGTCAGTAGGGAAGCCTGTGCTCCCCAAGCTGACAGCACCTAGCAGACACCAATCCCTGAGCAAATTGCCTTCCCTGCGAACCATCAGGTACGGTCGTTACGACTCTAACTCTCGTAGACAGAGGAAAAGAATCTTTCTGTTTCTGTGGATGCGGGCCAACGGGATGGAAACGGTCCAGCTGCTTCTGTTGCTATGCACAAACAGGTGTGGCGGGCGTGAAAACAGGTCTGGCGTCAGATGTTTTATATAGGTAAAGAAACTTTGATTATTCTGCTGGTGTGTGTTGGGGATCTAATAACTCGGCTCCTTTGTACAAATACAAAAAGTTGTTTATACTATACGTGCGTGGACAAATGAAACAAAAAGACAAATATATTGTGTTTATTTGGAGGACAGTCACAGCAGCGCAATTACTCTGTGTTTATTGTGTGGAAATGCGAAGCAACACTTTGATTTAATGGTTGTTGTGTAGATAAACACAGCGACAGAAACTTTTTGCTGTTTGCTGTGGGAACACAAAACAGAAACACAATCGTTTAACTTCTGTTTTGTGGAAAAACACAGCAACACAAGCTCTCTGTTTTTTTTGTTCAAGTTCAGATGAAATGTGAGGTTGTGTGGGCTGTGTTGATAGTTAAAGGGACGCTGTGGTTGTGTGTTGCTGTGTTGGTGGTGATTGAAACGCTATAGTTGTGTTGCTGTGTTGGTAGTTACAGGTACGCTGTGGCTGTGTGTCGTATGGCAGGTCCACAGACGATCTAACTGCCCACTTCATTCACGTTCAGTTGCCATGACTCAGTATGACATGCCCTTTTCTCACAACGACATACCCACGCCCAAATCAAACCCACGGCTAAGGACAAGCCCAAGCCCACGCTTTCAGGCAAGCCCACGACCATGGCAATCCCACACCCTCAGGAAAGCCCACGCCTACCCCAGACGCTGTCAGTGTGCCAGACTTGAGAGCTAGCTTCTCTAATGATGGTGGCCTACTCACCATCGTCCTAGTTTACCATCCTGCAAGATGTCTGGTGTTTCATATCCAGTGAGAAGCAAGCTAGTAGCTCCCGGAAGGTTTGTGGGAGAGACAGAGCAAGAAAAATGAGGGAGAGTATGATGGGGAGTGAGAGCGGAAGAGTAGAGAGTTAAGAGAAAAACAATAACAAGAGTATTCATGTTCATGTATTTCACTGTGTCTGTCTTCGCTTATCACTCTTGCCTTGGCTGCTGTTGGGAAAGGTGATCAGGTGAGTGAGTGAGGAACCTTCCCATTTTTCTTTTATCTCAGGAAAGATATTATTGTTCTCTAGGAAGAACAAAGCCCCCCGCTGGTGTGAAATATTTACCCATATCGTGAAATATGTACCTGTATGAGCCATCAGTGGAGACGGGTACCTCGCTGGGGGTAAATATATACATCATTGTCATGATATATGTACCCGTTTGGAGGGTCTTTATGCTCCAGTGGTGTGGACTGTGTTCTCTCAGTGAGGTGCTCGGGGGCTCTCTACCTCACGGGGAAATAAAGTCACAGTTCTCCAGATGAGAAAGAAATAAAGGAGGGATTTATATTCGGGACACAATGTTGTGAGGACAAGTGGTGGATGGCAGGCGGGTGTCGAAGAATAACAAGGAAAGTGTCGGACGCAGTAAGCTGATGATCCAGAGGGTCAAAGGAAGAGGGATAATGTTCAGTGCGAGAATCAAGAATGGGAGATTAGACTGAAAAGGGGAGGGGAAGTCAGCTGAAGGATACAGAGTGGAATCACCGGGGTAAGAGTAAATGGGATAGAGGATGAGGAAGGATCGTCATTGATAGATAGAAGAAAAAAGACAGGCGGTAGGATAGAACCTTGAGGAACACAACTGTGGACAGGATGAAAGAAAGTTACGGTAAAACGTAGATACACAGACCCAAGGTCCAAGAGGGAGAGGAGTCGCTCCATGGCTTTCGAATTTTACCAAGGTATGCAAATTTAAGCCCTTTTACCCTTCCTTGTAAATTAACTCTTTTAATTCTAGTACCATCTCTGTGACCCTCATCTAAATCTTCTCTATTAGCTCTTTGTATGTGTGTGTGTGTGTGTGTGTGTGTGTGTGTGTGTGTGTATGTGTGTGTGTGTGTGTATAAATGTCCGTATTTGAAGGGTTTTGACCTGTTATGGAAGCACCAATCGCGAGAAACGTGATAAAGCTATCGTTCCACAGTTTTACACTCGGTAACTGTACCCTGGAGTCAAAATCAATTTCCTTAATCACGATGATGCTAAAATATAATGAGTTTATAATGTGAGGTCAGTTGTCAAAGCGTGTGATCATGTCACAGAGCTGCTTAATGCACTGTAAATATTGATGAACGCCATAGTGATTTTGGAGGTTAATGGAGAGGGATTTCCCGAACACATGTTGGCCTGTTATTATTTTTGGGTTCGACGAAGCCTATGATTAGCATGATTAACAGAGAGCTAATTGATTATCATTCTGGAGTTGGTTTTCAGCGTTCAACTGTGGTTGCTGTACGACAAAAAAAAAAAAAATTTGAAGCAGGATTTAGAGTCAAAGAAAACTGGTCATCGTCACTTCGTACAGTGGCAGAAGGCGCGACTCACGAGATGGACGTGGCGAACCGCTTAGGAACAGATCAACACGACTGAACAAAACGGGAAGGATTATATTAAACCCTCGTCCATTACTCAGTCATCCTGAAGCATCATTTACCGTGAAAAAAAAAAGAGATGATCGTCTGCGATACTAGAAAATAACGCAACTCATAAGAATTATGGTCAAAATAATGTTCTACGACAGAACAGTGACGAACGACTGGTCGTCATCTTCGTCCAGTATCGAAGTACCAGACCGCTGCTGCCGGGGGAGGCGGAGGAACCCCCGAGCTCGATTACAAAGGATGAGAAATTGGAGGCTGTTTATCGGAACAGAGCGGTCCCTCCCGTACCCCGTCATGTCACGCCCTGGTCACCCCAGTTGATGTTCCCATAAAACCGGTGAGTTTATTGAGTAATAAAATGACGGAGTGAAGCTGATCTGAGGAGCCGGGAGGGTTGAGACCAAACGAACGAACGCCCCCCCCCCACCCCGCTTCCACCGTCTTGCCGGGTAAAATGAAAACTTCTTTATTAGTTCGGAGGGAGAGCTGAGGGTAACAAGGATGCTGGATGTCTTTACTGATACGTCACGTCACTTGGAGAGATATGAAGAGAGTTGGACAGACGAAAAGACAGACGGACTTAGACTGAGATGGAGCAAAAGGGAGAGAATACCTACCCACAAGTACCTACCTACTAGTACCTGCTTCCGAGTACTTACGACGATATTTTCCACAATGCAGGATTGTCACGTAGAAAGAGAGAGAGAGAGAGAGAGAGAGGGAGTATTTGCCATTAGGTAGGGCTGGGGCGTAGCGCGCACCGCATATCTTCCTTGATTAACAGTATTGCTTTCCTCTGACACCACGAACATTGTATATTTATCGACGGACAGAGAGACTGTGTAGGCCTGTTGTCTCTCTACTTTTCTGTCACTACTGTGATGACTTTACCTACTGCATCAGCAGTTTCTTGAAGGCATATAATGTAAGAACATAAAGACAATATCTGTCAAATTACTTGACGCTAAAGCACCCACTTTACGGAGCCAACGTTAAGATCGAACTGCGTTTCAGTAAACATATTTCACTCAGCTTGACTTGATATAAAGTCTCTCCGTAAAATATAGAATCTTTAAGTCACATCTCGGGTGCTTGAAAATGGTTCACTTGAAACCATGTGCGGCAAGCGCCATGACTACGAAAGAAGAGATGAGTCGTACTTCATGGTTAGGGTCCTTCCTCACGGAACTTTTAAGTTTGGATCAGTATATCTATTGGCTAAGGGCAGCACAGGGCTGGGATCCTCCTCTCCTCTATTTGTGTGTTTTGAGTTCGTTTGTGTGTGTTTGGCAAAGAAAGAGAAATGTGTATTGGCCTTTTAGATTTTGCCACAAAATTAAGAGATGACATGCATATATTATGTCCCATTATGTATGCATTGATTCATATATCTTTCATTCAAAGTCCTCAGGTTGGGGGAGCTCGTTATAAACATACTCGGTAACTTCGATTTAACTCACATTTATTTTGACGTAAGATGTTGGCAAACTGAAGATAACAGCTGGAATGACGTAACTGATATTACTTGATATTGCTTCATCTACTTCTGCTAATATCATTCATACTATATTCATACCACTACCGCTGATTCTCGACCAGGACGACTCTCTGGTACGACCAGTAGGACCACCTCAGGTACCATCAGTATCCCTGAAAGTGCCACTAACCTACACTAGTGAACACTAACACCCATCCCTGCTCGTACCCATCAGCAGAACTAGTGTCATCCCCACTGCTGCTCTTACGACTTGCGCTATAACCCCAGCAGCGTCACCAGCAGCAGTACCAATATCGCTACAGATACTGCCACTGACTTCCCTCCCAGTACCACAATACTACTATCACTAGAACCACCAACGCTTAATCCACTACAACCATTCTTCTCCCCAAGCAATAAAACCCCCAGTAAACCAAGCAAAGGCTTTTTGCCTTTTGGAAAATATCAGATTTTCTTGTTCGTAATGCTCGTCCCGGGCTGCAGACAAATGGTACCTGCAACTTGTTAATGCCGAGATAATTCTCTGTCGCCCACGAACGCCGGAGATATATTTATCACACCTGGTGAATGCCGCCTCTCCAGCTGTGGCGGCTCTTGCTGCCGCTGCGGACATCGAGGAGGAGGGAGGGAGGAAGTGTCCTGCCGGAGGAGCACTTATAGAGATGTGTGATTCATCGACGTAGTCGGTAGGAAGCGGATGTTGAGTTATGGTGGGTGGTCAATGAAGGGTCAGGAGGCCATAAAGTCAAGGTTAATGGGTGGTAGAAAGATTGACGGGCGAGAGATGGTTGTGTGAGGGGCGGAGAGGATTATGAGGCACTTGGTAGGATCCGTGGGTCATGAGGTAGAGACTGAAGGGAATCATCTACCAACATCAGGCATTGGTGGTCGCATGAAGTTTTTCTTTTTAGTCATGGGTTCCTGTCATTCCCTCACCATGTGGATCTCAGAGTCCATTGTTTCTTGGCTGGACTCGCCCGACGACCCGCGCGTCCTGACCTCTATTCACCGCTTCCCCCTGCTACCCCTACAGGTGTAAAGAGACAGAGGCAGGGGCATAACTACTACTGAGGTAAAGAAAAGCGTTGGAGACAGCCATTTTTGTTTCCTTTTCGCGCAAGACATTCGCGCAAAGACATTCTGTTGGTACATTGCTGACGGCCAGCGACCTCCTTCCCTGGAAACCCCCAAGATCCACTACAGACTATGTATTTGTATTATTTCTAGTGAGAGACATGCTGGGCGACGGACCAGAGTTAGGTTCTCCTTCACAGATGAGCCAACTCATGCATCAGTTAAACAGGCAGACCGTGCATGAACCAGGAGTGAGCCAGTCGGGTCATGAGTCAAGAGGAGAGATAGCTAGACCACGACCAACACTTCATAGTAGGTCCCATAAACCAGCCTTCACATGCATCACTTACTGCACTTAAAGCTCAAACCTCACTTACAACACTTATGACTCCTGCACCCTCACTTACAACACATAAGCCAGAGTTCACGTCGTTGCGCCACTCGAGAGCCTCGGCCAGGCCTCCTGAGTGCTCTATAAACAATGATCAAGTTTGGAAATGGACCAGAATTCACCGGTCCATTGGTCGGTAAGCGAGAGGGTTGATTCTCTCTCTCTCATCTCTCTCTCTCTCTCTCTCTCTCTCTCTCTCTCTCTCTCTCTCTCTCTCTCTCTCTCACCAATTCACCAAGTAAGATAAACGAAAGAGTCATCAGTTCTCCACAGCTTCTCGGCCAGGCTTTAACGCCATCCTGGGAACATTTGGAGTCAATTATTATCATTGCTTCCAGTTAAAACAGTGTCTTATTATCTTTCCCAATCTAAATATTGATGTTTTAATTCTGGAACTCTCTCTCATAATAAGAATATTCCAGGGCGGCGTGTTCTGGTCCACAACATATTTCGGAGAGTGATGGGGAAAGGCAGAAATCTAAGCTTTTGGCACAACTGTGTGATTCTGAAATGTCAGTATGGTGACACCATTCTCTCTCTCTCTCTCTCTCTCTCTCTCTCTCTCTCTCTCTCTCTCTCTCTCTCTCTCTCTCTCTCTCGGTCACACCGATCGCTTCGAATACTGAGCGACACGAGGCAATGAACCTCTTAGATCTGCTGAGATACGAGTTTTTTTTTTTCATTTCTGTGTGTCGTGTGTGTAGCACGACAGATTCTGAGGGATATCTTCTGTGCATCGTCGTCGTCTTCGTCCTCATTCTGTCGTCTGTCCGTCCGTCGTTGTGGGTCACATATAATATAGTTCAGTGAAAATGTGTTCGGACTGATCCACAAAAAGGTCAGGTCAAACGCGCGAAATTCTATGCTTTATTCAGTTTATTTCCAGCACCTAAAGAACTGGAAGTCATAAGTCCTCTGTACTTTGGACTGTGGCCTGAGTTCCGCCCTCTTTGAAAGTGGTTTAACCTGGAACTTAAGCCGGCTCACAAGTTCAGGAAAATTTCGCCTTTGGCCATGAACTTTGGTACAGGTGCTGTCGAGGTGGATCCTCTTCAATTGTTATCATATAAAGAATTATCTTGTTTTAACGTGAAATCATTCCTATCGTTTTCCAGTTTTTACCAACACCCACCCATCATCGTTTCCAGGAAATTAACCTATTTTCGCATGTGTGTGTTCTTTTTTCCAGTTAATTAAAACTTTTTTGAGTTATGCTTTGCATCTGCCCTCATGTTGCCTGCATGCTTGGATTCGTCTATTTTGGAAAATCTGTATATCATTGAGCTTGTTTTCTTGCCTTATACTTTAAACAACTTTGAATTGCATGGCATTTACTCGAGTCGCGTGGCAATATTTGAATAATATGACACTGATTTGATCAAATTCAAATTCTGCATTGTAACCTGCTATTTGCTTCGTTAAATATTTTTTTCTTATGGTAGCTGAGATCTGTATCTTTCTTACACTGCCTAGTGTGGTTTGTTGAACACAGCAGAAGCAACGACCAAGACCTGGGTAGCATTTTTACCAGCAAGCTTGGTGGCAAATATTCCGTTGTGGATCTTGCATGGGACAGTGGTGAGGAAGAAAAAAGGAACTCCGAATGCCCCTGCTGTTGGAATTCGTGACCAATGAACATTGATCTCTAGCATCATTTGCTGGTGCATTCTGCTGGGTAAAGAAAAATATCACAAATGTGCTGCATGTGGGAGGACATAACGCTACAGTTGTGTTATTTTCACACGTTTTGAGGGATATTTATAGATGAACATGATACTGGGTGTGTTTATTTACTTCTTTACATACATCTGTCGTACTGACTGAATGTTTTGATAGCCTGACTTATACGTATGACAGAGCAGATCCTTTCGAAGGCTGATTTGATGTGTATGATGCTGAGTGGGCCATTTTACGTCGAGCTGAAGTCAAGGCCACTTCTCTACCATCAAAGGTGACAAGATTCATCTTAGTGAGGATGATTCGCAGCGACCGACCGGGTCAGAGCTTCGGGGCAGGAATGAACATTGATCATCAGGTGTTACGATGATCACTGCCGTCTTCCTCTGGGTCTTCTTGTCGTTAATGAAGCCCCCCCCCCTTTCCTGTGTGATGGGGTCAAGGGAGGAAAAAGGTACTGCCTCTCTGGCCATGTCTATTGACGTTGTGTGGGCATTCGTGTTGTCAGTTGACAAGTACGGTGAGAGAGAAAAGATCTTTTTATTGTCTTCGTTTTGATATAAGGTTTTGAACGTTTATATTATCCTCGTTAGATCCAGATCTGCTCTATTTCTGCATCGAAAAGTTCGAAGCAAAAGTCACTGTTGGAAACAGGAGTTAAGCCTTTGTTCATAGAATAGTCTTGTTTTCCGGAGCTCCGAACATCATGGAAATTAAAGATTTTTGTCTGATTAAGGAAGGAAAAAATTCACGGGGGCGTTAAAAGAAGAATCAGAAGGAAACGTCAAGACAGACACAGAGTTCATTTAGCATCGAAACAACGGAGAGTTTCGTCCATGCCTTCATGGGTATTGATGCTGAAGTTAATAATAGTACTGATATGTACAGTTTAGAAGAATCCCTCAGGTCCACGTCATTCGTATAGTACCCACGTCCACCTGCCACACACACACACACACACGCTTCCAGGAAAGGACTTAGAGTGAAAGAGCTATCGACAGAAAGAAGCCTAATGAAGCAAGTTTCTTCTATAGACGTAATGTATTGTGCCGTAGGAATCAGGTCATATCTACCGCGGAATAAGTCATCGTAAAAAGATGATCTAATTCCACACGTTAAGGACGTCATCCATGTTTAAACTTTTTGTTCGTTAGCGACTGACAGAAAGCTCATCCTCATTAGAGGAATGAGTGATTCCCTTTTTCAATCATGGCATGTGATCTCTTGGTAGCAGTCTTACCTGGGAAGACACGGTAAGTCCTTTTAATCTTTTTGTAATCTAGACACAAGATCCTTTTGAGCTTCAGAAGAATATGGAACAATTTGGTAAATTGGAATATGGAGCTGAAGATATGATTATGGGCTTCCATGATATTACCTTCTGTAAATTGTTTCAGAAAGAATAAAGAAAAAAATGAGACTTTGATTTCTGTTGGTAATGAACGTCATTGTATATGCTTGAGAAGCAATGTGCCGCAAGCGAGACCAGGAATGTATACATACAGGTTGCAGATAAAAATAAAAGGAATCAGAAACTACGGTGTCAAGCGCTTTCGTATAATCACATTGCCTTTACAATGTAATTATACGAAAGCGCTTGACACCTCGTATTCCCCGTTGGCTTGAGGGTTTCCTGCTTGTCATGTACACTCGCTGTTTGTGTACTTGTTGCGTGACGTTGTAGTAGCCGAAGCCGCTTCAGCCATGTTATAGCAAACACTGGCAGTGATGGGAGGACCTCCCGCCCATGTTACAATTAACACGGCAGTAACGGGGGCTTCATATACCCACACACACCCTCCATCCCGTAACACAGCAGCTTCACAGACTCCGTCGCATCAAAGGTCCGACTCGGGAAAAGTGGTGTCACCACCACAAGGGTCTGGAAGACTCCTCCTCCTCCTCCGCCCTACCTCCTCCATCATTCTCCCCCCCCCCCCTACTCTCTCTCTCTCTCTCTCTCTCTCTCTCTCT
>JAYMFT010405444.1:0-18615 GCA_038088735.1 Panulirus argus | reverse complement strand
ATATATATATATATATATATATATATATATATATATATATATATATATATATATATATATATATATATATATGGTGATGCAAAAGATGACTAAAGCATAAACTTGATCGTATCTTCGGAATTATGTAATCACATCAGTCTTACATTTTGAGGAAAAACTTACATAATGAAGGAAAAATGTAATTTCATATTATAAACATTTAAAGTAAAACAGTGACTCACAAGTTCAAGAAAAATGATACTTTGCATTTTATAATATTAAAGAAAAATCATATATTGAAGACGTGGCTTAAGTGATTACAAATGTGCTTCAACCTGTCCCCCTCCCTTTGTTAATCGGTTTGGAACCTGCCAGTAGTTGATGCCAACGTTTTACTGCACATTTCTCCTGGGATGTAATCAATTCATGGGACGATTCTTTTCTTCCACGGAGATCATCAATGTTCCCAAGCCCCGTTGAGTTAACCTGTACTTTTAACACACACCAAAGCTCTAAATAACGCGGCCCGATATGTGGAAAAAATCCTCTTCTTTCAGTCCGCCTTCGGATGAAGGTGTGACCAAGAGAGTGTGGGACATGTGCATAATGAGGCGGGCCCACCATCTTGCCGGGACTACCGACGACGCGCGGGTGGTCAGTGGAATTCCTTCTAGTGCGGGTTCCAGAAGCATCTGTTGGCGGTCGTCGCTGTTTACAGTGTCATTTGCAACGCTAACTGGTCCTGTGATATCAGAAGCTGTGATCCCACACCAAACATTCAATTTCAGTGGATCGCGTCCATGTTCTCCAACTTTGTGTGGATTTTCCGCGCCCCAGATAATGTAATTATGGCGATCAACTCTGCAATTTACGTGGGAAACATAAGCATTGAGGTCATGTCTATTTGATTGTTTCTCATTTCTAGAAATATATATATATATATATATATATATATATATATATATATATATACATATATATATATATATATAATATACATTTTTTGTTTAACCCCACTATCTGTGGTGACCCTCACAATCATCTCTAGTGACCTTCACCATCACATACTAATATCCATCACCATCAATGGTGACCTTCACCATCTGCGGTCAAGGTCAACCCTTCCGATGAAACCGGTACAGGTGGCGCGGGTCAACGATAACAGATGGCCGGCAGAGAGAGTAAGGAACACCAATTAAAATCTTTAAGCCCGTCACCGAGAGAGTAATCCTCAGCCATCCGCTCAGTAAAGCCCTTGATGACCAAAAGGAAATGA
Source organism: Panulirus argus (assembly GCA_038088735.1). Lineage (NCBI taxonomy): Eukaryota > Metazoa > Arthropoda > Malacostraca > Decapoda > Palinuridae > Panulirus > Panulirus argus. The sequence goes on along the minus strand of JAYMFT010405444.1, from coordinate 17,360 downwards.
CCCACAGCAAGACATTTTTCACATTAAAAAGAAAATAGTAATAATAGTAATGACGATGAAAATTATGATTCCATTTCTAGGAAGGAGTTGGAATATCCCAGTGAGGGGGGGGGGGAGGGGTTAACTGTACAATTCCATTCGCAGGATGGACGAGGAACATCCCTGGCATCCTCCTGACTCTGTGTAAGCAAAGGTCTCCAGTGGTAATACGAACCAGTAAGCAAGACTTGGGCGCAAACTGACGCTGGAACTGGGCTCGTCTGGCTTTGATTTCTCAAACACGACGGTACAACCTCTTCGTATGATGGTGCAGCCTTTGACCTGACCTTCTGGGGTCAGGGGAAGGTCACACCATCATGGGCAAGGGTCGAATGGTCGTTAAAAAAAAAAATAATCCACGAAATCCAGAAAAGTTCACGAAATTTCCTTAATGTGCTTAGATATCAAAATGCTGCAGGTGATAGCGGGTTATGAATACGGGTCAACTGTCTCGTGTGTGCTGGGAAGCTTATCTAATGGACAAAAAAAAAGTCCTTAAGTATTCGTTATATTTCTAAAAACTGTGAATCATGCATCGTATATCCAGAAATTATGCACATCAGGGATTAATACATCTCTTCGCCAAGATACTCGACGAGTCCTTTAACATTATGACAACTCGTAGATTAGTTCACTTTCTCAATGACCTACAAAGAAAACTGTCTCTTGTTCGAAAATAACAGTAACGCTGTCCCACCAGAGACAGCTTCGCCCTCCTCAGCAAACTGTGCCCCAAGCTTTGCCTTCTGCAGTCTGGCAGCCCATCAACTCCAGCCTACTATACTGAGGCCAAGACCGAGCCAGAACCCCCAGGTTTGGAAAAATTTCCCATTACTAACTTTTTACCGAATGATGGAGAATGGAGTGGGGGAGGGTTGCATATCTCCCATCCAACAACCCTTAGCAAGGACAGCTAACAGGAGGACCCCTTTAGGCAGAGCAAGCAGCGGGTGGTCGCTACATAGCATATGACGTTATGAGGCAAAGCATTTAATGATCGTCACATGGTGAGGAGGGGGAAGCCACGAAGCTCTTTGGAGTCAACACTACTGGAGTCACAAACTGGCCCTCAGTCTGGCTCCCCCTCTGTGTATCAGTCTCTTGATGCCCCTCCACCCCCGTGCCTCCCTCCAGGGTTGCTCTGCCCAGGCCACTCCTCCAAGATGCTCCTGAAGAACTACCACACACCCGCATTGTGTAGTGAGGTTTAAGAAGATTACAGTTGCACAAAGTAGCATAGTAAGTAGTGTCACATTTCACACGGCTCTGTGAGAGTTCACCAGAACGGTTGTAAATGTCACAGATCACGTCACAGTGTCCCACACTACGTCAAAATGTGCCAGACAGCGGCAACGTACACTACACATTTCCATTCCCCGGCATACGTGCTATTTATCATGTTTCGTCTTTTTGTTTTGTTTTGTTTTGTTTTCTGCTTTTTAAAGGATCGCTTTTACTGTCACGAAAGGGTACTCCGCCTCAGATAGAGATCATCGTCCGAGGAGTACAGTACATTGCCAGGAGAGACAGTCTGTTCTCTGAGATTTCATCGGCCGTCTGTGTCGAGAGAGTGAGAGAAATGCGTTATGGAAACCATTTTCTTAAGAGAGACACCCTCCCTCCCACCCATCCACCAGGCTGGCTGGTTGGAGAAGTGAATGCTGGGTAACCAAGGGGGGGGGGGTTGAAGAGGTTGGTGGGCAGCTGGACAGTACCACCTGGTACGATTACCCTACCTTAGTAGGGGGGGGGGATAGACGAATACAAGAGATTGGTGGAGAGATAGATGGGCACCAGGGGATTGATAGACGGATGCCAGGGGACTGGGGATGGATTAGGAGGGTATTTCACACCGTAAATGACGGGATGGCGCGGGATTATGGAAGTGTCATACGGACGTCGGTGTCAGGCATGGGTTGAAGCTGTGATAGACCGGAGTTGCAGTAAAGGACGAGAGAGAATTCTGGAGGATAACTCCACGCAGGAGGGAGTGTTGGCTGACAACCCCAGGCAGGAGGGGTTCTGGGGATAACCCCAAGCAAGAGATCTGATGGTTAACCCCAGGTAGGGGGAGCTCTGGGGAATAACCACAGGCAGGGGAACTCTGGGGGTAACCCAAGGCAAAGAGGGGAGTTTGGGGGATAACCCTAATCTGGAGGAGCTCTAGGGGATAAACCCGGGTAGGGGGAGTTCTGGGGGTAGATCTGGGGAGACAAAACACTGCCTAAGGATCTCCTGCCTGTCGTACTAGAACAGAGGAAAGAGCGAAGTAAGGTTTTTCTTCTTAACGGGTCATTCATCTTTTCTGTCAATACCTTGCTTACGGGGAAAACTGCAAACACGTATGAGAGGAAAGAACAGAAGTAAAGACGTGTTACATATATACAAGGTTGAGAGACGGGACAACACGAGAGTGAGCTGTGTGTGTGTGTGTGGTACACATAAGAGTAAAGACAGATAAAATGATAAGAGACGGGGCAACACGAGTGTAAAACTCCCTCCCCGGAACATACACATTAATCACATATACGCATAACCATTCACTAGTTCACCACACTCACTAGCAACTGACCCTCCACATCAACCCATTACGTATGCATGATGCCATTCTTAAATCACTATCACTTCAGCCGGTATTATGTAACGTAAGTAACAAAATACAGGGGTATAATATCTCGTTACAGCCACGCTGCAGTAAACCGACTATACTGTAATTTCTATGCTAATGAACACACAGACCTAATTCAGTTTCAGACCAACATGTGACTGTGATGCACAAGTATAAAGAGAGAAACATGACACCTTACCACACCCAGAGCACCCAACACTCCTACAGGAGATGACCCACCCTGGTCGTCCAACACCCCCACAGGAGCGGACCTACCCTGTTCGTCCAAGACCACATATTCTTCACAAAACAAACCCACCAAACTCATGAAAAAAAAAATCAGGTGGAATTAATAAAGACGGATTCTCGTTGATAATAATGGACGGACGGACTGGTTGAAAGACGGACACTCGGAAGGACGAATGGACGGAAAGACAAGACGGACGGTCACAGGAACATAGGAACGGAAGGTCAAATGGACGGACGGACCGTCACAGGCACGGACAGACAGGAAGAGGAAGCAGACACTAACGCAGAAAGCCACGGTCAGGACCTCAGCGTCCACAGTCATCCCCGTCAGGCGTGGTATAGAGCTGCCCGCCTCCGACACCGCACCTGCGGCCGACAACCTGTTACTGGGATATACAGGAAGACGTCCTGCATTCCAGACAAAGATTCAGACTTATGTCTTAGAATTATCGTGCAAGACAATTTACTCCCACGCTGAGTCTGTTACTACAGTTTTAATCCCTTGAGAACGACGGGACGACGCTTGAGCACGACGCTACGACCTTTGGGAATGATGACCTGGCCTTTTCAACCTCATCCTTCAGAGTAAGGTCAGGTCAGGTCAAAGACTGTGCCGTCGAGATGAAGGTGCTGAATATCATCTCTCCAGTCACTTCACACCGCCGAACAAAACTCTTGGGTATACAGTTCATTACATCTTTTCCTTAAAAAGAAAGAAATGAGCAAAAAAGTAAGTTTAATGTCCCTAAATACAAGACAGTATATTAATTAATTCCTCGCTACACACGAGTGTTTCAATTACCCTAACAGTGTCTGGAGACAAATCAGACGCTAATTAACTTACGCAAGGCAGGCACATAACTTTTGCCACGGGCCTGGCTGGGGCTACATGGAGCCGAGCGGAACGGAAAGGGCTGGATAGGGCCAGACTTGGGCTACGGGGAGCGGAGCGAGACAGTAAGGGCTGGAGAAGTGCCGGGCTTTACGGCAGCAGAGAGATACAGTAAGGGCTTGAGGAGGGCCAAGCAACACAGAAACCGAGCAGGACAGTACGGGCTGGAGGAGGGTCAGGCTGGGCGACTCAGGAACCGAGCGAGGCGGGAGGCGGAGGGGACAACTCGAGTATAAGTTACAGGAGAGTGGGCCGGCGTCGGGAGGGAGGGAGCGGACCGCCCAAAATATGCCGTCAGACTTAAGAGTCTCGACGAGGAAGTAACAACCTGTTGCTGGCTGGGGATCAGGGTCATGCTACTGCTGCTGCTGCTGCTGCTACTCATGACGTGCTGGCTCTCTCTTCCTCTCCCTCCTCCCGGTGATGATGCTGATGAGGATGGTATGATGACTATCTTTCTCTTTACTCATCCTGCTGCTGTTGATGATAATGATGCTTTTGCTCCTGTCGGTGATGAGGTTTTTCTCTTCCTCCTCCTACTGATGTTGTTCTTCCAGTCATCAGAGCATCTGTACTTCCTATGACATGTGCTGCTGTTGATGATGTAACCCCTGTTACAGGCTGTTGCCCCTTCTGTTAAGATCTGTTGCGGCTGCTGTTCGTCTTAAGATTGCAAATCCTGTCGATACAACCACTGCCGCTGTTCCTACTCTCGCTTTTGTTTCCTGTAACTCGGTTTCCATACATCTATTTTTTTTTCTTGTTATCTTTCTTTGCTCTTCAAATAAAGAAAGTCTCCCTCCATCTGTTGATGTTCCTCCTGTCCACCACAAGGCCAACACAACACCACTGCGAACCCGGGCCGACTCCAGCCCTACACTCCCATGTACTTGGCTGGACCCCAGCCCCTCACCTCCAAACGCAGTCAGCTTGCCCCACCTCCACACCTCCAAACGCAATCTGCTGGCCCCTTCTCCGCAACCTCCAATCGCAGTGAGCTGGCCCCAGCTCCAAACTTCCAAACGCAATCAGTTGGCCCCAACTCCATACCTCCAAATGCAATCAGCTGGACCCAGCTCCACACCTCCAAATGCAATCAGCTGGACCCACCTACATACCTCCAAACGCAATCAGCTGGACCCATCTACACACCTCCAAACGCAATCAGCTGGACCCACCTCCACACCTCTAAACGCAATCAGCCGGACCCCAGCCCCACACCTCCAAACGCAATCAGCTGGACCCACCTCCACACCTCCAAACGCAATCAGCCGAACCCCAGCCCCACACCTCCAAACGCAATCAGCCGGATCCCAGCCCCACACCTCCAAACGCAATCAGCTGGACCCCAGCCCCACACCTCCAAACGCAATCAGCTGGACCAACCTACATACCTCCAAACGCAATCAGCTGGATCCCAGCCCCACACCTCCAAACGCAATCAGCTGGACCCTAGTCCGTAGTTTATTTCAATGTACGTTTTCTTGCTGCTCTCAATTTTCCTGTCTGTCTCTGTTGCTGACCTCTCCGTTCATGCTGGTGCTTCTGTTTATGTCGCTGCTGCCTCTGTTGGTTCAGAGAACACTTTAAATGTCTTTTAGCTGTTTTTTTCCTCATCCTAATGGATCCTAAAATTCTTTTCGGTATACTGAAGTCATTGGCGAACCGTCAGAACCCAAGGCCATTATAAATTCCAAAAACACTGATCAGTATGATCACAAGGCAACAGAAGCACAAGACAGCAAAGACTTTAACACACACGGCACTGCGGGACCAAAACAAAGACCACAACACAGTAAGACCATGACACACCAACAGACCACAGCACGGCAAGACCACGACACACTAAAAGACCGTAACACAGCAAGACCATGACACTTAGACCACAACTCAGCAAAAACAACCAGCCATTAAGATAACAACAGCCAGTGTTACTGGCCCCAAGTACGCCCCCTTCACTGCTTCCAGGAACAAGGCAACCACCTGGACGCCTCTCCCCTGCGACGCGTCTGGTGCTCGAAGGTCTTCCTTCGTCGGGCCGGTGGCTTGCGAGGACTAACGTGAACGCTTATTCCCGCCACCCTCATCCAATCACTGCCGTGCACCTGGGTGCACACAGAAACGACCCTTAAACAAGACGGGACTATCCTTAAGCAAGATGGTTCAACCCTTAGGTATGATGGCTGATTCATACCTAAGGGTCGTACTGTCGTGCTCAAGGGTCGTATCGTCGTGCTCGGGGGTAATATGGTCGTACTCAAGGGTCGTACCGTTTGTGTGCAAGGGGTTACGGTTAAAGGGCGTACAAGCTATACGACACTGAGGAACCTGGATGCTGCGCAGGGATTAGTATTTGCACTTGTAATCTGCGCCTGTGGCTCGCGCCAGATTCACATGTATGGAAGCCGGGTTACAAACCGTCTCTCCCAGTGACTCGCCAGCGACCATGTGATTAACATGGTTAAGACCAGGAAGCAAAAACCACCAATCGTCCACTGTCGCCACAGATTTTATACAGGATCTTCTAAAGAGACCAGATAGACGAGTCGGTGGTCAGGAGAGAGCGTCATGGAACCCCATCACCAAAGCAAACACCACATTTGGTTCCCAGCCGAAAAAACAGGGAGAAAAAACGAAAAAGGCGTCAGATATGGAGTTCCTTCCCCCGCGTCTCAGATACTGTCCGAGTCTTCTCTTCATTCCTCTCGCGTCTCGACAGACAGTCGGACCCATCTGCAGCAGAGTTGGGTTGCTTGATTGTGTAGCATGTTTCTAATAGCCCAGTCACACGTCTGCATCCTATAAATACTTTTGAAACGATAGAGAGAGAGAGAGAGAGAGAGAGAGACAGTCATAGATTTTGAAATTCATTCGACTCGGTACAAATCTAAACGTTCAATACAGGTTTCAAATGAATTTTCAACCTAGACAAAAATCATTGAGAAACTTCAACCTTACATTGCATCAGGCGGTCGGGAACTTCAGCATCAGTAATAATGACATGGGTAAGTGAGCTTGTTTATTCGCCCCCTGACATCCAGGAAATTGCTGTCCCTCACGAGCACCAATCCTCCCTTAAGGCAAAATAATCACAAAACCTGTGGCAAACACTGGCCTTTTATCCTCTAGGCTGGTCCCGGATTCATACAAAATTGACGGGGAAGGAGGCAGTTTGCTCCCTGAGCCAAATCAATATTGACAGCACCATTATCGTACTCTGAACAACCTCACGTGTTTAAACTGTTTTTACTTCTACATCATATGTTGCAGAGAGCACTGTTAGTCACATGAATAATCAAATACTGAAAATTCATACGCGACAGCGAACCTCATGTAGTACTACTATGTAACCAACACTCCGGTCAACGCTTGCGACTCATCGAGGACAAAGCAACTGCTCACCCGTACCTCATCCCCTCCTACAGAAAGGTTACAATGATCAACCAACTGCCCTTGGCTCGTAACATTTTGTTTTCCTTGGCCGAACGACTGTTTCCTATAATCTTTTCATTCTTCTTTCTGTTCCTTAAAATGTTATTGCCTACTTTCTAAAGGATGTGGCTGGTTTAAATGACCTCCAGTGTCGACATTCATACAAAATAGATTTCTAAAAAAGTTGGTACACCGTCACGCCAGGCTTGTACGTTGTATTCTATCTTTGAACACGAGTGAGGACCGCCTCTCATGTACGGTCCTGACCCAGCTGCAGGCCAGCTCCTAACTCCCCACAACCCTCCAACACTGCCACAGCCTACTGGAGGCCAGGTCCTGACCCCTACCACTGTCACAGCCTGCTGGAGGCCACAATAACAGCGGAAATGCACTGAAATTGCGGCTACAGAGTAAGGTCCTTAGATGCTTCGCCTGTGTCCTTACTAATATGAGACAGAGTCAACACCCAGCAGAATCTTGTGCCAAGTTATCCCTCCGCCACTGTGAGAGAGGTCGCCACTCTCTCAGTTAAGGGTCAAGGGAATGACCTGCCTCCCTGCGGGAGGCAGTATCGATGGTGTTTAGTTTGGTGCCAGACTGCCAGTAGGTGTTGACAGTTGAGTCAGTACAGCACAACAGGGCTGAAGCATCTGCTATAGAGCAATAGTAGAATGCGTCTCTAGAATGAGTGGCTGGAATGTATAGCAAGCAATAACGACTGATTAGTGCGACAACAGAGGGAGGGACGACCAACCACGCGGCGACAGGAACCAAGCAGTTCTTCAAGGAAGACTGACTACAGCGCAGCAGAGAACGACCAAACTGCACGACAAACGACCAGCCATCCACGACAACATTAGGCCGGTTGTCGTCGAGTATCGACGAACTAAAGATCTCATAAGATCGCATTACAAAATCAATTACGGTGAGCGGCAGGGAATTAATGGACCCCTCTGGCAAGATCCTGCCAACACTGCCAGCCAGACAGACTTACCAACTCTGCCACCAATTACAACACTAAAGCCCCCGCCAACAACACCAAATGCTATATCAAACAAGAGTAAACTACCAACATTAACTAACACAACTTGTGACACCAACATTTTTGCCAACGAAGCTCTCACAACACCAACACTTCTATCAACAACATTGCCTATACTAAATACCCTTGACACCAGTTGCTGCTCTGTCAACATCAGTGTACTGACACCAACACCATCATCACGTCTTACCAACTGACAACAGCAGTAGCCCCTGTGACACCATTAACTACAATACTTCCCGCAATACCAACAACTCTCTCACCATGACCGCTTGACCACTACCAACCATTCTGTTATGTGTACACCAAACGGTATGTCACTATTACCCTCCTGAGCACGACTGTACGACCCACCACGACGACAGCACGACCCTTGAGCACGACTAAATAACCCTAGGGCTTGACGACCTGGCCGTCAATAGTCTTGCCACCCCTAACAATCCTAGTCATGCCAACAGCTGCAAACACATCACTCGTTTTGCTAACACGATGACTCCTGCCGGCTCTTGTGACACCAAGAGCCCTGCCAACACAAGCCACTCTTTAAATACGTCTAAGCATCAACCATTCTGCCAACACTGGCCAGTCCGCCCTTACGTTCAGTTTTGCTGACAACAGTAGTTCCTGCTGACACCAACCGCCCTGCATAAAAGTTGCAGACAACAACAACAACTACAACAACAACAGCTGCAAAGCTGAGGTCAAGAGCTGGGCCACACCTATCGCCCTGCCAACACCAGCAGCTGTATATGCGTCAAAAGTACGACCAGCTCCACTCGTCCCGTTGGTGCCAACAGTTAACCGAAGCCAAAAACTTCTTTCAACACCTGCGAGTCTGCCAACGATTCTCTGTTTTTTCACACCAATCGGTCTACACTTTTCCGAACAACATTCTCTCTACTAACACTGTTAGCACTGCCAGCATCGACGGTTCCACAAATAACAACAGCCCCGCCAACATCATTTCCACAAGATATCAGTTCCGCCAACGATAAACAGCTTTGCTAACGCCAACACCTCTCCCGACAGCAACAGCTATATTAGCAACAACAGCACTGCTTGCACTAACAGCTGTCAGTTAACGGCTCTGCCAGCACCAACAGCTGTTAGACTACAGTCCTGACAGCACCAACGGCTTTTAGACAACAGCCCTATCCGCACCAACAGATGTCAGACAACAGCCCTGCTGACACCAGCAGCTGTCAAGCAACAGTCCTACCAACACCAACAGCTGTCAGACAACAACCCTGGTAGTACCAACTGCTGTCAGACAGCAGCAATGTTGGCATCAACGGCTGTCAAGTTGACGGCACTATAGCGGTCTCTCCCGTAGACAAGATAACTCTCTTTGGTTCCCGTTTGTCCTCTAAGTCCACCTTGGATAACCCCCTGATGCTCCTCTTACTAATCCTATGCCCATTCCCGTAATCTCTTTTCTGGTCTGTCCTATAAGTGCTTCTCTCTAGCAAGGCTGATGGCCCTGATGGCATCCATCCCCATGTACTGAAAGAGTGCGCATCTGAACTTGAACTTTTCCTTGCTCGTCTGTCTCGTTTCTGTATAAAAACCAGAACTATCGTCCTGTTGCTTTAACATCTAATATTTCTATAATCTTTGAATCCCTCCTTAACTCCCATATCCTCAGATATCTTCAATCCCACAGTCGTCTCTCTGATCACCAGTATGGCGAGATACAATGGTGATATTCTTTCCAATCTTACTGATGTCTGGTCATCATCCCTGAAATATTCTGGGTAATCCTGTGTACTAACCCTTGCTATATCCAAAAATTTTGACAGGGTGTGGCATCGGGGTCTCATCTCTAAGCTCCCCTCCCTCAATTTGCTCCCTCATATCTAGCTTCCTGTCTAGTCGATCTAACTCCATGGTTGTTGATGGATCAGCCTCTCCTCCTATCTCCATCAACAGCGGTGTCCCTCAGGATTCTGTTCTGTCTCCTCTCATCTTCCTCTTTTTTATCACAGATTTCCTTTCTACAAATAACCAAATGCACTCATACATTGATGACTCAGCGCTGCAGTCCTCCACACTTAAATTCTGCTCCTCCTTTCACTCGATCGTCATCTCGTCTCGACACAACTTCCTCAATAAGATCAGACATGGACAGGATATCTCGGTGGGGTAGACGACATCTGGTTAAGTTTAATGCCTTCAAAACCCAGTTTCTGCTCATTTCTCTATCGAAAATTCCTCACAACTTTCCACACTCCTTCGACGTTCCTGTAATTTCACCTCTTGACTCAATAAACATACTTGGTATTTCTGTAACATCCACACTATACTGAAAAACCCTAGATTACGAGAATAGGTAAGTCTGCCTCTAAGAAACTGGGAGTCCTAATTCAAATGTCGAAATTTCTTTTCTCCCGAACAGTCGCTAGGGTTATGCAAAGGGTTGATCTGTCCTTGCAACAAGTACTGCTCTCACGTCTGGGGTGGTTCTGGCTCTGCATCCTTACTTGACAGAGTCGAGTCGAAAACGGTTCGATTCATAAACTGTCCCAGGCTAACTTCCAAACATGACCCACTTGCCCTACGCCGCAACGTACGTTCACTTTCCTTCTTCTATATCTATTCTAGGTTTTTGCTCCCGTAAACTGGTTGCTTTTGTGTCCCCACACAAGCAACAAGATCACACAATATTCGGCAAGCTGCTGCGTCACCTGACTACTGTATGGCTGTTGGCAACCCAAGAGTGGGCTGTTTTGATATCTGTTTCTTTGCCTACACCTCAAAGCTTTGGAACCTTCTACCTTCCCATGCCTTTCCCAATAAGTATGACCTGGCACATTATAAAAAGACGGGTTTTCAAATTCCCCCAGAATTCGTAAATACTTCAAAACCTTGTCTTTTCTATTTACCTTTCATCAAACTCTTTATATCTTTATATTTCAGTTACGGCCAGGCCTTGATATGGGGTTTCGTCCGTTACTGGAGACTTCAACGAAAAAAGCCATACAGACACACTTCAGTAAAACCTACACCCTTCACCTGTACTCACAACTACTTTTTCCCACTTCAGAATTATACCTTCCCTGTCCAAACACCACTCTCTTCTTCCCCTAATAACCATATCGAATAGAAATGGCACCTCATGCCTCTGCCCCCCTCTCCCATCCAAACTACCTCCCTTCACAACTTACCTCAAATCTTTCGACAAATCACCAAAGCCGTTATCAGGTTCCCTCAGTTTTGTAGACAAATTGCCTTCATTAAGAACATGATACCCAAGTTTTGTGGGCAAAAATGACTCGATTCATTCGAAAAAGCACCTCAGATTTGTAGACATTCGCCACAGCTGTTGACAAGTTGCTTCAGTTTTGTTGGCAAATAATCTCTAATCTATCGAGAGCAACTCAGCTCTGATGTTAAGATCTGAACTCAGACTCGGCGACAGAGCAGCTCGGTTCTCTCGACACATCGCGTCTGTCGACAAATCATCTTTCCTGCGCCAACAGATCATCTCGACGCCGTCAACAAACAACCTCAGCTGTGAACACACAGCCTAAGCTCTGACGACAAATTACGTCGACTCTGCCGAGAAATCACCCCAAGCCCTGGCGACCAATCATCTTAGCTCTGACGACAAGAAAACACACGCAAAACAGAGCGACGGCTGCTGACTTCTTGCCAGCAAAACATGACTATGTAACAACACCGCCCGTGGCAGGCAAGGCTCGGTGACCTTAGAGGCGCTGCCAACACTGTGTCAGGCAAGGCCCCGCTGACTCTGGCAGTGCTGCCAACACTATGAACGGCAAGTCAGGGTGACTTGCACAGGTCCAAGTGACCTGGGCAGTGCTGCCAACACTGTCGGATAAAAGCCAGTTGACCTGGACATAGCAGCCAAACCTATGTCAAGAAAGGCCCCGGTGACCTGGCCAGTTCTGCCAAAACTATGTCAAGCAAGGCCCGGGTTCCCTGGACAATGCTGCCACCATTATGCTGGGCAAAGTCTGGGTGACCAGTGTTGCCAACACTATGTTAGGCAAAGGTAAAGACTGGGGGACAACAACGCTAGTAAAGGTCAGTGGGCAGACCAACACAGCGTCATCAGCATTCAGTAAGAACCTGTGGAACACATCTCTGCCAACATTCAATGAGACCCTTCGGAAAGCAATCTCTGCCAGCATTCAGTACGAACAGAACGTTGTCAACGTTCAGTAATGAGAAAGAAACAAGGCGTTGCCACCATTCAGTAAAGAGAACCGAAGCTGGCTTCACCCAGTTCAGTAAAGACCAAAGATGATAATATGATACAGCAAAAACGAAGTTGTTAACATCCAATAAAGACTACAGTTTCCTTTCCGCTAAAAGCTGCTATTTCACAGCGCTGGCCGCCCAGGCTCATCCTGAGATCGGTAGTGCAAGAGGATTACAGAGGTTACGCTGGGGTCTTGGTCGGACAATTGTAGCACATCTGTTACTACGTTGGTTCATTACATGATCTTATAGTCCTTTCTTATGAGTACACTCACTCACAGGGACACTCACCTATTAGTACATTCACAAGCACATTCTCCTGCAAGTACAACTACCTATTAGTGACACTTGCCAACTAGAACAACTGCCAGCTAGAACACTCACTAAATGCTAAAGTGGATACTATAAAAATTTCACGCCATTTTATGATCAAGTTCTTGTGCCATATCTTGCAGCATTCGTACTGACCTGTTTCCAGATGATTACATTTTCCTCATCAGTGTTCTAGCGCGCGTCCATCCCAGTGTACAAATCAGATCACCAACACTTCCACTAGAAAGCCAGAGCACCAGTAGCACCCGTACAGCCTTGCCTCAATTAAACAGTGACCACTACTTGGATTCAACAGCTTCTGTTACTTTTTTTTTTGAGTGACCGACATGGTACGAATAAACATGCCCCAATCAAGGCCATCTCTGGTGAAAGAAAGAGTTTGGAGAGAAAGAAAGCAAGTCAGTCAAGAAGGAAAGGTCATATGAGGAGGGAAAGACTGAAGAAGGAAGAGAATTCCACAGCTTGGCTGTTCGAGGAAAAGATTATAGTTGGAGCTCTGATAGTGCACAGGAGAAGCAGCCTTGGACACTTGGATTTCAGAGAGGAGTAAAAGATCAGGGGAGGAAGTAGCCAGATGGTATTCAACACAGGGAAGGTTAGAATTAAGACCACGAATGTTGCAGAAATGGACAGAAAAATGAGCCAGGTCAAGGAGTTGCAGCTATGCAAGTTGGGTGGGTACTCATCAATACACATCATCATGAAGGACGATGGGCCTGGCCTGCTAGTTAGTGCCCATCAGAACGCTTCTGTTCCTTTTCTGAATGCAATTCATAAACTTCTGTCTGCGAGCGGACTACTATGTTCAGCAGTTTCTAGTGGCTATGTATCGCAAGTTTAGCTAAGATTTCAACTTGATGAGGTTCTCGGACACCTATGAGAGACGGAATCCATACCAGTTGGATTAGTATCCCTTTACCATTAATACTCGCATATCTGCATCTGACTTCAGAGATAAAGATGTCACATTCGGGTCTCAGGGTATTTAGGGCAAGTAGTGGTAGATGAGGCAAAAAAAAGATACAGTCTGTTGCCATCGACACTACAAGCTCAAAAGCGTTGGGTATGGTGAACAATTCAGTTCGTAAGACAGATGCCGTATCATTTATCCTAACATTCTCCCCAACGCAGGTCCCACTGACTTACAATAGCAGCACTTTCAGCGGCAATGATGGGAAAAGCTGTCAGTAAAAATCCTGTATTATGTTGTTTTGTGTCTGGAGATTCTGTATGTGCTCAAGAATACTGGCTTTGACAAAGTGTTCATGGTGAAGATTGTGAATAACAAGTTTCTTGGGTGGATATGTAAGCATGGTGATGCCAGAGGGAGTTATCTGCCAGGGATGTGGGAAGTGCCCCCGTCCCTTGCTTCTGTACAGTTGGTGTACTCCAGACATTATCATGCGAGAGGCTGTCAGTGGGATCTGTCTAGATTCACACGTTTCATGGTGTGTGTTTTGATAATTCTGTGAAGACAACATTACCTGGGTCACCAGTCGTGTCATGACACTGACTTCAAGTGTTCTCTCCCACGCTGGGAATACACAGTTCTCTCCATAAATTCTCTAGTGGTCTTAAAAGAACAAAGTTTAATTCTTAAGGCTTCATTTTACCAGGTTTTCTTCAAGTTTATCGATGCTTATATTGTGTTACTGTAAGACCAAAGCTGCTGCGTAATGATCTATGAGAGACCAAACACTATAGGTCAACTACATCATTTTAACAACTCTAACCTCAAACCACAACCAAGGTTCATCTTACCGCAGTCCTGACTCTCCCTGTGTACACGTTGTTGATGCAGTATTGTGAAGCGGCTGTAGTGCATGAGACCGAGATTCAAAGGCAACTAAAACAAGGCACATAATCAACAGGTTTGTCAGCAACTTCTAACCCTGATGGTCCACCCTCACCAGTACATCTTTGATCTACTGAACACCCAGGTCTGCAAGGAACTCTGCGTTCCCGGAATTTAATAAAGACTTGAAGAACACAGCGTCGCTCTTATTTGACATAAACACTGAAAACAGCATTACCAAGAGAAGGCAGAGTTGCCAGTAATTAATAAGGCTTATGGAACACAGTGTTGCCGGCATTCCGTATGAAAAGAGGGTACAGCGTTACTACTTAGAGGCAGGCACTGCCAGTGATCAATCAACAGGAAAACAACAGCACTGCCCAACCTCAACGGGAGGCACTTGCACTGACCGATGTCCCGCCACGAGTTAAATAATACAGAAAGAAGATGGACTCCTTAATCCCCCACTAAAAAAATGAATGAATAGATAAATAATGCATGTCCTGATACTTGTTTCTGCTCTATGCATATATACTTCGAATGTGAACATCTCATCATTCACTACCGAGCTATAACGACCAAAATATAATCTGTTTATCTCAATCACAATGCTGTGTCTATACAACTACGGGGACTAAAATCTACCCAGTTCGTCACCTTCACAGGGGAACCCACAGCGTGAGTATGGAGTTTGTATATCATATCCTTCCGACAGACAGACAGACAGACGCAGGGGCTGGCGCCATCAGGTCCCACCACACCATACGTTGTGGACGACACGGAACATACTGATCAGGACACAGCGCTGCTTAGCACGCAGTAAGGAGCAGAGGACGGGCGTCACCAACGATAGGTAAGGCTCAGCCAGTACTACAGCGTTGCCAGTTTTCAATAACGAAATGGAGAACAGTGATAGCAACAGCCAACATGGAGCAAACACAAACGTAGAGTTTCTAAAATTTGGTAAGGAAAAGAAACCAACGTTGTTAACGAGCCGATAGGAAGCAGGAAAATACACCTCTGACAGATCCTTCAGTAACGAGCAGAGTACAACGTTTTCAGGAAGCAGTGTCGTTAACATTCAGTAAAGACGTGAGAGTACATGTCAGCAGCCATTAAGATTGGCAGAGACAACGATGCCAACAGAATGCACGTGGGAGGCCGTGTAACGGAGGACCTGATGGCCTGTGACGAGGTTATCTGCTAGGGGGACTTTTTTCTCTGTTGTAAAGCTCCTGATCTCTACACATGGAGACAGGATAGTAAAGCAGGAGGCAGCGCTGCCTGCAGTTGATAAGTAAACAATATGGTGTCGCCGTGTCAGTAGTATGCGTGGAACACAACGCTGTCAGCATCAACCAGGAACGGGTTATCATGCCATAAGGACGTTATCACGAGTGTCTGGGAGCAGAGCGGTACACTCGATAGGGAAAAGAGGAAGACACCGTCTGTCAAACGTGAAGGAAGAGAAGAACAGAAGGAAGGGTATTGCCAACAGTCAATAGAGAGCAGCAGGGGAACTCACCTCTGCCAACGATCAATAGGAATCTAAGAAGGAAATAATATCAGCATTCATTAAAGATGAGGGAACACACATACACTTAATGATAAGGGAACACATACGCAGAGAGATATGGGAACACACATACACTTAAGAGATAAAAGATCACGCACACGCTTAACGATAAGTAAATACACACGCTTAAAAATAAAGTAACATACATACACTCTGAGGTAAGGGAACACACACAAGCTTAAGATACGGGGACATACGTACACCTAAAGACAAGGAAAAACACATGCACTTAGAGATAAGAAAACACACACGCTTAAAGATAAGAGAACACAAACACCCTAACAGCGTATAGAGCAGCGTTGCAAACATTCAATAAGGAACAGAGGAAGATAAGACAGTGTTGCCATCATTCAATAAGTCGGAGGAAAGAGAGCGTTGGCAGCAGTTTACAGGGAGCAGGTGACCACAGTGGTGGCAGGAGTCAGCGGCCGACGGTGGTCGCCACTCATCACCACAAGGAAGCAAGAGTCGTGACGCGCCCATAAATTCCGCAGATCGTCCCCACGGTGACTTTCATGGGCCGGCCGGAGCTGCCGCCAGTTCCGCTCCAAAATTGACTCAATCTGACCTGGTTCACAGACGCGGCCGCCGGCCCGGCCGAGACGTGGACAGGCGAGGCAAGGCGGCCGCTCAGCCCGCCCTGGGCAAACACGGCCGGGGTCCGACCCTCGGCACAGCACGCAAATTGGGACTCACTCCCGGGCAGGGGACTCACGCTGGGACAAACCCCTGGGTACATGGCAGGTACACAACATAACTTGGAATACGGGGACTCGCTCCCAGCCATTGAACGCAAGCTGAGGTCCGTCCTTAGGTACAGGACGCACGCTAAGGCCCTGTCCTTGGTACGGACGGACGTGCGCTAGTGCCGGCAGGTGGACAAGAGATAATCACAACCTCCACTCTACCCACACAGCCACACAGCTCCAGGAAACTTGACCCCAAACACGACTAAATTAAGCGGTGTATTCTGAACGACTTGCAGTCACAGATGCACACGAACAAAGGACCTTCTGTAATGATTGGGGCGATGAATACCGAAGAACTTTCAAAAAAAAAAAAAAAAAAATTTTCCTTCTCCATGGAAACATGCTTTGATACATCCAGTCCCTAAGAAGGGTGACCGTTCTGACCCCTCTAACTATCGTCCTGTTGCTTTGACATCTACCA
>JAYMFT010405433.1:0-18617 GCA_038088735.1 Panulirus argus | reverse complement strand
TATTTTTTCTTCGTCTGTTTCCTGGCGCTACCTCGCTGACGCGGGAAACAGCGATCAAGTATAATAAAAAATAAAAATAATATATATATATATATATATGTGTGTGTGTGTGCTCTTAATGTACACAGATATATCTGCTCAGACTTGGCCTGATGATGCTATATCTCACCATCCCTGCACACTAACATTTCACATTCTGAGATATCCCACTTGTCTTGTTGCATTTGTATGTACAGTAACTTATATTGCTTATGACCTACCTAACTATCAGCCGATGTTATTGCAATATACACCATGTTTCTACATATATATTTCCTCTTTTTTTGTGAATCATACATTGATTTATATTTTACCAGTATTACTTTTCATATACACTTCTTCAACAGTCTTCCATTTCATGTCATTCACGTTAAACAGTTAACGTAACAAAAGATGCAAGCCAAAGACAGGAAGAAGGGCAACAAGAAGAGGCAAGCCAAAATGCAGTTCTGGAGGGGCAAGTGGGACCTGGAGATAAGGCAGAAACGGAGAGAGAGGAGGAACTACGTCCAAATGAACAAAGAGAAAACGAACCAAGCCCAGAACCAGAGGGCAATACAAGCCAAGAGGAGAAACAAACTGCCTCAGGGTTGCTTCCTGGCACGAAAGAGGGGAAGATAACAGCAATCTTGAGAAAACAGAGGGAGATCCTGGCTAAAGCAATGGAGGGCTACACTTTCCATTCTAAACTCAAGGCAAAGTAAGACATTATACGATTATAAAACATTATCAGTTTTTCTATAGCGTGTTGGAGTGAATCCAAGGATATTGTATCTTTCCCAACACCAACATTTTGTTACATTTTACACATGATCCTGTCCTACATTAACAAGAAAGTAAAGTATTAAACACATATTATTCCTATTGTTCTGCCATAAGCTCATGCTGCCAGAAATATTGAGGCTGTAGAGCTAAGGATAGTCTTGATGATTAAGCTGAAAATATGGTCTTTGACTCACACTGCAGATACTGGTTTTGTAATTACAGCTCTTAGTGTAGAGTAGCAGCATAGAGGTAGTATTGATTCCGTAATTACTGTTGCTTTAACTTTTGAAGTGACTATTACTGCCTCTTCAGTTACTCTTATTAGTTCAGTGAATTTCTTCTTAATCATTCATATTTTACTTTTTTTATTACAGATAGATATTAGTGTCACTTTCTTACTATACTACTGTGGGTACACTTTTGGAGTTTCTGGCATTCTTATAGTAACTATTCAGACAACTGTTATGATGCTGATGTGCACAAATTTGTTATTTTTAAACTGCCTGCTGCAAAGCAGAGGAGCATACTGGTTTGGTCCCAGTCAGGGCATGCTTTCTGGTGTTGAATATAGAATATTTCATGACTAAGAATGGATATGGACCAAACTTTACCACAGATGCTGCTTTCAAAATTTTACACCTGAACAGGTTTTAGAAGTCAGAGTCAGAGGGTAAGGTCATAGTTTCTTGTGTAATGAGTATACAGCATCTGAAGATTGAGGATGGATGTGGACCAAATTTAGACTTGGAGAAACAACACTGAAAGTTTTAAATTTGGTAAAGTTTTGAATGTTGAACTCGAAGATGAAGGTCATCAGATCATGTGTACTAAAGTATTGATTGCATGTGTGCACAATGTCTATTGACTTTGTGAATGGATAGTAACAAGACTTTTTCTAACCCCATAGGGAGTTCTAAACCTGAATAATATATGGGTGTCTCAGCTCAAACATCAGGTTTTTCAGGTTATATGAAGTAAAATGCTTATGTATACACTATCTCGTAAGTGGGACAAAGGCTATTTATTAGACTTGCACCATAGAGACTACATGCATGTTTCTGCTCATGATTAATAATGGATGTCAAGGGTCACGGTCATGTGATTAATTGATACTTTATGCTTGTATGCAAAATAGCTGAAGACTTGGTGAATTGATTTTGACAAAATGCATCCTACAAATGCTACATACAAGATTCATCTGATTAAATTTTGGAGGTCAGGGGTAAAGGTCAAAGTCATAAAGGGACATTTTTTAAGTGGATACTAAACCACATTTGGGGGTCAAAAGTATTTCAAAAAGGTTTTCTTTTTATTTCTGCTGTTTGTGTTAATGTTACTGGTGCAACAGCTGTTGTCACCAGTGTAACTTCTGTTAGTGTAATGGCTACCATTAGTGATGCTGTCAAGATGCTGACAGTAACAGTATTGCTGCTAATGCTCTCACATACTGATGATTCTGGTAGTTCCAGCATTGCTACTGATGTTCTCCCTGATGATTCTGGGAATACCAGTTTTGATGCTAATGTTCATTTTTTAAGTTTCATTCTTGTCCTGATGTAGGCAGAGCCATGTAATAATCCGTCTCTTCATTTGTCCATCTCTCCATCCATTGGATTGATTTTTAAATGGTAACCGTCATGCCACCTCGTAACTTCTGGACTTGCCATGTATGTTCCTTAGCTAAAGACCTCACATGGCATTTTGGTTGCCTGTTAACCAATATTTTATACCATCAGGTATTAATAGTCAAAATAATATCCATGCATTGACTAAACAATATGTGATGTGAGATGGTGTGATTGAGTAAGTTAGGAAGAAGTAGTTAGTCGGAACATTAGGTAGAAGCTTCTGCAAACACTGCGTTACTGTTCTCCTCTGTCAGTGCCATGTTGAGGGTGAAGCATTAAAGGCTAAGAAGTGGCACTGGAGTTCACTAGTTATGGAAATTCTATTGCCTAGGCCACCCCCTTTAGGGAGTTCCAGGTGGGAACAGACATCAAAAGCATAGATAGATAGATGGACAGAAATGAAAGGGTAAGAGAAATGTGTGGTAATGAAGAGTGTGGTTGAAAGAACAGAAGAGGGTGTGCTGAAATGGTTTGGACATATGGAGAGAATGAGTGAGGAAAGGTTGACAAAGAGGATATATGTACAAGAAGTGGAGGAAACAAGGAGAATGGGGAGACCAAACTGGAGATGGAAGGATGGAGTGAAAAAGATTTTGAGCATGGGATAGAGTGAATTGGAATTATGTGGTATACTGGAGTCGACATGCTGTTAATGGACTGAACCAGTGTGAGTGAAGCATCAAGGGTAAACCAGGAAAAGGTACATGGGCCTGGTTGTGGATAGGGAGCTGTGGTTTTGAAGCATTACACACGACAGCTAGAGAATGGATGTGAGCGGCTGTGGATTTTTTTTTCTACCTTGCTAATGCAGGAAACTACGATCAGTTACTAAAAAAAAAAAAGAAACTTTTTATTGCTGCACTTTTGAGAGACTTAAAAAAATTTGGCTCTTAATTCTTAATATGATTGCAGAATCCTTTAATATTATGGTCTGGGTACCCTGGCACAAGACATTATGTGAGACTTTTTTAACTATGAGTAAAAATCAGTAGAGCCAAGAAATGGCATTATTCAAAATACATTCCTCCTAGGAACTAAGTTCAGTTCCCACCCACTATCTGATGTTTGGTTATGTACTGTTATATGCTTGTTCATATTGATGTGTGCTTCAGCATCCCTCTAAATTAGGTCATCCAGACCAACATTTTCATGTTTCTGAGGTGAACTTCATAATGTGTGATAATCTGTTTATCAAAATGCTTGCCTATGAAATGTGTACTTTCATGTATTGAGTTAATAACTACCTCAATTTGTAGGACTTTGGATGACCTGATAATGGAGCGTGGAGGCAATCCTGTGCGCAGTCTAGTCATAACAACATGGCGCTCTGGCTCCACCTTCATTGGTGAGTGTAAGATTATTGTATTTTGAGTAATGAATGTCTTGAAGGCATTACCCTTTTTACTCTTACTTTTTTATTAGAAAATTAGATATAAAGAAGGTTCCTGTTTGGAGAATGTCAGGATGAATGAATGCCTAACAACTCATAGTACGATGAGAGGTTTTATGTAACCTTGAACCATAGGTTACACATGAAGATATACTTACAGTAACTGGTAATTCTTAACCAGAAGTTACATGCACTTTTGTCACCCCTGTACTCAGTATTGTGAAATTTATACATATATGTTTCTTTTATTATATAGTGACTAATAGGGCATGTACAAATGCCCCAATCAAAAGTCATCTTGGGGAAAGGAAATATTATGAGAAAAAAATAAAGGACAAATTAATCAGGTTTTAGTAGGTGTTTGTACACTTCACTCTTAAAGGTAGAAAGATCATAGGAAGAGAAAGAGATGAAAAGAGGAAGGGACTTCTACAGTTAAGCTTTTTGGGTGGTGAAGGAAATATCTTCTAACTTCAAAACTTGACCTGCTTGCACTATGCAACAATGTTGGTTCACTTCCTTCTATAACTATTTCTTTGGTTTTTGCTTCCAAGAATTGGCTGCTTGTGTTTCCCTATAACTAGCTTGACCATGCAATGCTTGGCAAGCTGATGTGTCACATGATTTCTGTGTGGCCGTTGGCAACCTAAGGGTGGGCCGTTTTGATAACCATTTCTTTCCCCACACCTCAAAGCTTTGAAACTCTCTACCCCCTCATGTCATTCCCAGGAACTATGACCTGGCACATTTTAAAGGACATGTTTTTCACATCCTCCAAAATTTGTAAGTACTGTCTCCAGTCTCTTCTTTCCTTCCATAATCCTCTTTGTATCTCAATTGAGGCCTAGTCTTTATGTTCACTTTTGTTTGTGACTGGAGCCTTAACAACCCTCCCTTTCTCTCTCTCTTAAAGAAAAAGTGGCCTAACTCCACAAAAAATAGTGTGGGAAGCAACAGCCAGACTTGTGTCCTGGGGCCAAGCCTTTGGGTAGGGACACATGCAGACAACTCAGGAAAACAGCAGCAAAAAATTATGACTTTTAGACATGTATCTCTTGTTTATCATACATGGCAGCTGAGACGGGTGGGAGCAGAGGACTATAAATCCCCCCCCCCCTCCTGTATTGTTACTTCCTAAAAGTAAGAACAGAGGAAGAAGCAAACCCAGGATTTTCCCTTAAAAGTTTCACTTCTTCATGCTACTTTGCAAGGTTGGGAAAATTGAGCATGTATGAAAGAAAAATAAATACAGGTAAACACTGCACTTGAAATGGTATTAGAATGCTGCTGTCTGCTGGGTAGAAAAATAAATAAAAATAAGTAAATATTGATGAGAAGTTTCCATGAATTAGGGCAAGTGTGACTGAGAAAGTAAGAACTGCGGAATGGAAGAATTAAATGAAACTTTAATTTGCTGGAGGAAGAAGTGAGTTACTAAGTGAAAAACATAATCTAGGAAGTCCAAGTATGATATGTATCAAAGAAACAATGTCTA
Source organism: Panulirus argus (assembly GCA_038088735.1). Taxonomy (NCBI): domain Eukaryota; kingdom Metazoa; phylum Arthropoda; class Malacostraca; order Decapoda; family Palinuridae; genus Panulirus; species Panulirus argus. The sequence goes on along the minus strand of JAYMFT010405433.1, from coordinate 13,300 downwards.
CAGGTGATGTCCTACAGAGCCATCCTGCAACCTACTACCACTATGAGCCACTCCTGGACTTTGGCATCTCCCAGGTACGGTATGGGAAAGATGCAGTGCAGGCGATCCACAACCTACGGCATCTCCTCACCTGCAACTATACTGACATGAGTAAGCTGAGACATTAAAGGATTTTAAAGTGTTAATTCTTTGTGAAGAAGTTTTTGTATAGGATCTGATTCCATTACATATTGTTCCCTGTATCACTCCATGCCACTAGCATCATGGACTAATTATTTGACTGTATTCCTTTGCTCATGAGTGTTTTGATATGCACCATACTATTTCTAATCAAAATATGTTATTTTTAATTTCTCATAAACAAACTATGAGTATACTAATGATTCATGGTTGAAGCTACATTGTGTTGGTTTGTTTTGCATGGGTACTGACATTTTTCAATGAGAACAGAATCAGTCCTATAATTGATTGATGGTAGCAGTACATCTCAAGGATTGATGGTAGCAGTACATCTGAAGGAAATATGTACTGATGATTGGAATTGAGTTAAGCAGTAATGTTTTATCATGCAACAAATAAACTGATGTGATATAGTCCAGTAGTTGGTGACCTATTACCTCACAACACAACTGATAATCTTATAACTGAAGCTGCAGCCAGTGAATAATATATTATGTGATCATCTCCAGAACACTACTTGAATTATGGTCCAAGGCATCCATGGCTACTCCTTCACAACCAGCGACTGTGGAACTACTGCACCTCATTTCCAAAGTTATGCTGGCTGCCTGAGTTTCTAACGCCCTTCTGCAAACTCTTCCCATTCCAATCCCTCAAGACGGTCAGACTGAGACTGAACCTAACCAAAGACTTGCTTGATGATAAAAAGTGAGTCCTGGTTTTAAATGCTTATTCCAAACCTGAATTATGGTATCTTGAATTTCTGCTGACTTTGTTCAGTTTTCATTTTTGTTAAAATATTAATGATTTCAGCGTTACTGTAAAGAGATGAGAATAAAGTTGTTGGCTTTAGGGTAATAGCAGGAGTCTTATTGCTGCTTTAGAAATTGAAGGATGCTTTTATTATTTGGTATGTATTGAAGTCTTGTCAAACTGCCTGTACTGTATGAGATTCGATGTTTAAACACTAATTGGAGACATATTATCTGATTCACTGTGAAATACAATTTTAATGTGAGAAGCATCAGCCAGGCATGTGCCCCTGTTCTAGGCCTTGGCTGCAGGGACACATGCAACCAGTTTGTAAAAACACTGGCCAAAATAATACATATAGAACAGAGAGAGAGAGAAAGAGAGCATTGTGGCATACATATAGTTGAAGAGAGGTGATATAAGGAGAAATAATGACTCCTCTGACCCATGTAGTCTTTTCTTTTTGCCTCTCCTACATCTCGTCACACATGCCATGTGACAACACTTAACTCGCACAACTCTTTCCTCATAACTGTAGATTTTCCAGCACTGAGCACTGTGTGCTAGCACCTACCTTTTGGCAAAATGGTAGGAGGAATAGGCAGAAGTAGTAGGTAGGAATATTAGGTAGGAGCAAAAGGTATAAACATTAGGTATAAGTAATAGGCTGGAACATTAAGCAGGAGCATTAGGTAGAATTAGTAATATGTTGGAACAATAGGCAGGAACATTAGATAGGAGCCTCTGGAAACACTGCACTAGAGTTGTCCTTTGCCAATGGCCTGTTAAGGGTGAGGCATTAAAGGCTAAGGAACAGCACTGGAGTTCAACAGTTATATTGACTCTTTTACAGTGGTCACCCCATTGAGGGAGTTCCCAAAGGCAGCGGGCATCATAAATACAGTTAGATAGATAGATAGAATAATGAACTATAACCTTTAAGAGTCATGTCTTCAAACAACCGAAGAACCCTGGTTAATTTTTACATTCCTTTTCTCTTACTTGTTTTTCTTTCACCTAAGATGGACTTTGAATGGGGCATGGATTTGCCTGTGCCATGTTGGTTGCTAGAGAGAGAGAGAGAATTTACCAGAATTTCAATGAATTAATAATAAGTAAAACAGCTGCTGTAAGGTGGACTGCTTATGGTTTTGATCATCGGCAGCAATCTGAGTTTAGCATCATTTCATGGACTGCAGATATGCTTGATTTTTATGTAAGATAATTATGTGCACTGAATATGTTATGGCTTATGATGTATAGGCGTGTAATACTATATTTTATCATTAATGTGGATAGTTGCCACTTATTACCTTTAGAGTATTAAAGTAATATTGACCAGAAATGTACAAGAAATTTCTTCTTCTTCCTGTTCTAATGGTGTATGATATTGTAGATTGGGTGTGCAGGTTTTGTTACTAGTGCGTGACCCCCGAGGCACTATGCAGTCCCGCCACCATAGAGACTGGTGCCCAAACAAACCAGACTGTGATGACCCTGCCAGACTGTGTAGTGACCTTGTTAGTGATTACAACACTGCCAAGATCTTTAAGAGGATATTCCCACATTCATTCAGGTGTGTGCATTTTTTTTTTTCCATAAAATGTTTGCCTTTCTTACTTTTAAGTTTCAAAATTATCTTAGATTTAACTGCTATGTAATGTATTCACTAACTTCATGACTGACAGCATCACTTGTTTTGATTTATAAAACCATTACAGTAACTTTCATTGTTAAAATCGGCTGTGTGTGTGATGGAGAATTTTTGGTCAATAGTCCCAGATTTAAGAACAGGCACTGAGGACTGTATTCTTTATCACCTATTCTGGTTCTAAAGGCCACATTAGTTATACTAATGGAGGCCGTAGAGATAAGTCTGTTGTAAAAGCACAAGGTTTAGTTTCCTCAACCCTTAAGCAGCTAACAACATCAGCTGATGGCTTTTAATCAAATATGACGTGGATCAAATTTAGCATTCATAAACTATGTCACATATCCTAATGCACCTTCTCAAACAACCCACACATCACTAAGGCCCTTTGTAACATCTTTTGTCAGCATGGGACTCGTGTACATCTTCTCCCAGTATAATCTATTTTCCTTTGTGCAGGTGGTGCACAATGTGCAGGTGGTGCACAAAGGAAATCAAGTGCAGAGAAGGGTGTAAATAGTAATTATTTTATAGCCTTATTTACTCTCTTTCAGTTGCTGAATATGACACGTCAAATGACATTGATATACTATCAGTTGCAACATACATCATATAAGACAACATTTCTGTCCAGTGTTTTAAAATTTGTATGCAACATACAATCCCTCACTCTTCGCTCCTTTCTCTTCCCTTCCTTTGCATGGCTGCCTCCTCTTGCTCCTCCCTCCTCCCCCACAACTCTGAGATGCCAGCTGGGTGGTACATACTCACTCCAGTAATGCACCACAGCAAAAGTGGATAAAGGATTTATTTTTCTTTGTACTTCTGCATGGATATCCTTAATTTTAAAAGGCTATATTTTGTTTCTTGAGATTTTTTCTCTCTTTTATATGAATATTGTAGTAGCCAGGTTTCTTTTATCACAGTGTAAATGTTAAGGGCATGAATCTGTAGTGGTGTATTGGCCTTTGAACACTGTAACTCAATGGATGGAAGTTGGAGATATGCAGAAGTGAACTGCATGGTGGCATCACTTGATTCATCCAATGTTTTTTTTTTTAATTGGAATATGGATAAATTAATGACAGGGAGGCAAGGGAGATGAGGAAAATTATAAATGAATTTTGAAGGAAGTGGAAAACCCGTCTTTTAAAAAGTGCTAGGTCGTAGTTTACGGGAAAGACATGAGGGAGTAAAGAGTTCCGAAGATTCAAGGTGTAGGGAATGAAACAGTTGTCAAAACTGCTCACCCTCGAGTTGCCAACAGCCACACAAAAATCATGTGACGTGGTAGCTTACCAAATATTGTGTGGCCTATCTAATGGAGGGGGCACTCAAGCCGCCAGTGTGGTAAAAGAGTTAAAATGTAAGATGTAGACAGCAGTAGGCTGCTATATAAAAATGTTACTCATAACCTAATCCTGAAAGTACCACACCATATATGATATTATTTACTTTTTACCACATGGGAAATTTATGAGCATGGAGGAAAATTTGGGGTGGGGTCTTGATCCTTTTATCTGTAAACTGGAACATAATGCTCCAGAAAATTAAGACCTGTTAATAAGCTATGATGTCACCCACTCATATTGGATATGCTTTCTCAAACGCACACATTGCACCATATGCTTACACACACTTCATCCGCTCATGTAACCACATACCACATACTTTATGTACACTTGTGAGCAATGCTTGCCTAGATATCTTCCATTGCTTGCCCACTCCCCTAGTTATATTGACTTGGACCTTATGCCCTTTCTCACCTAATCTTTGTTGCTATTTGCAAACAAGATTCTTCTTTTTTTTCCCTCACTTTCACTTTAATCTTCCCACTCATGCCATTTCCTCTTTTTCTAAAGCCGCTAGAGATTTTCACATATCACCAGGAAATGATCAGACATCCTGCCAACTTCTTTTCCCACCACATTTACATCCAACAGTCTGTCCTTTGTATGCCTATCATATTTAGTGCATAATCCAGTAATTCCCACTCACTACTAATTCCGCTCTCCCATTATTCCCAAACGTTGTTCCTTTTCCAGCTCACAGCTTGACAAGCTGTTCACCATTTTCATTTACACTAAACACCCCATGCCCTTCAACTGCCACATCAACCACTCTTTGCATTCAATTCTCCCATTACTCATACTTGATTCCCAGCATTGAAATTGCTGATACATTCACTCAACTCCTCCCAAAAACACTCTCTTTTCTTTCTCACTCTTCTCACTACCAATTGCACAGGCACAGACATTCGCTCACCTCTTGTAATCCACTTTCATTCTCACCCATACATTAATGGAACTCACTTCCTTACACTTTATCGCATGCCCACAACTCTTCCTTCAGCAGAAGTGACCCTAACCTCCTTTGCACCATCACCAGACTGTATCCCTTAGACATTCCCAAACCATTCTTTCCCCTTCTTCTTTAGCTTAGTTTAGAGCCAAAGCATCCTAGTTTCTCTCCCCAAGCATGCTACCTTTCTTCTCCTCCAAGTTACATCCACTCACATGCACACACCCAAGCTTGAGCTCCTGTTCTCATTTGTAGAAATTTGAAACACAAGGAGGGAAGGTTTCAGGCTCACCACTCCTGTCTCTTTAGTCACCTTCCATGACACCCAAGAGATATGAGGGTAGTATTCTTTCTTCCCTCTCCTCAGGGGAACATAACCAGTATCTTGTAAACCAATTATGCAGTGTTTGCAGTACCATCACTTACCATTTTGTAAACTGCTGGGAAATTTGTGTAATACAAATCTTATTTTACAAGGATGACTTGTACCAAGTACAGCATTTATGAGGACTGATGACATGGCTCTATTTGTAATTTTTTTTTTTCTTTACAGAGTTATACGGTATGAAGATCTGTCCTTCCATGTCCACAACATGACTAAAGAATTATTCGACTTTTTCCACCTCAGCTACCACCCTCATGTGCAACAATTTCTAGACACACACACTAAAAAAAAGATTGGTGGAGTTTCCAGCACTTTCCGTGACTCAAAGACAGCACCAGTCCACTGGAAAAAGGATCTTTCTTGGCAAGAAGTTGAGAGAATCCAGAAAGTATGTCATAATGCAATGAAACTTTGGGGTTATGAAATAGCTAAAGATGAAGAGCACCTCAGATCATTCATGCCAGTTGGGACATTAAAAATTATTTGAATTGTTACACAAGAGATTTTTTTCTAGTTATGGTGTTATGCAAGCTTTGACAAAATACTTTCTGAATGATACCATTCAAACACACAAGTTATTGTGCTGTGAGTTGCGATTTACACAAATGTTCCGCATTACTTTCATATGTTCATTTATTGATCATTCATATTTACAAGTCATTATTGTAGTAAAATATCATGCCATTAATATCATATCATGAGTAGAAAATTATAATATTTGAAAAGTGTGGCCATTCACACCTACTGACACTAAATTTGACAGTGCAGACACAAGTTACTTTCTGTATAGCCTATACTCTTATAAGCTACAGTTGTACCTTTATTTCTTTTGCTGGTGTGTGCATAGAAAATGTTTGCATAAGTTGGGCTAATAACCACATCTGAAGAAAAATTAGCTTAGCAAATGAGGTTGCTTTACAGCTTATGTCTGTTATTCTTGAAAATTTCAAGTTTAACCAAGGAAAGCATTGGGTATTTACATGTAAATGTTATATGTATTATTATTATCATTTAGCCCCAGGACCACTTTTATGAGGCTTCTGTAGCTTTAAAGCTGCACTCCATAAAAGATTAGGAAATTGGTGGACCTCTGTGGAACAAGAAGGTCCTTAAAGAAACTATTTCTTTCTGTCAACTGATGATGTTGCAGCCTCAAAGAAGGTGGCTTCTCATTTGCAATATTAACACTTACAGGTGGAATCTGATAACACTTGTAAATGTCTTATATTTTTATGTACATGAATACTTGCCAGTTGACTGCAAAATCTATAGTTCTATCTTGATTAACAAGTGAAATGCTGCCATACATCAGGTGAAATGCTTTATTTTATGACTATTTTCACTGTTTTGACAACATGAATTTTTAACAGGAAAAAACATGTTATTAAATTATACCTGTTTAGGTTACTGTTAACTTACTGCATAACCTATTATGACCATGATTTGTTTATCTCAAGTTTGCTTAACAAGATCTTGATATGGGATATCAAACCATCTAGTTTGATGATTTCTCCACTGAGTGATATTTGTAAACTTGTGCAGATATTTAGTATCACCCATATCTTTAGACCTGTCATTCATATATGCTTTCATTTTCCTCCTCCATAATTCATTATTATGAAATCCCAACTAGTACCTCCTTTACAATTACATCTCAGAACAATCTAATGTTTTTCTCTACTGAAACACAATATGAAGCAATTACAGAATTGTGTTCATTAAAAACAAAAATTGTGCCTTAAGGTAGGGAGAAAGATTAAAGCAATGAAATAAAAAAGAAAATGGAAGTAATAAACAATATTGTTCAAAGCAAACTACAGTAGTTTTTAATATACAGTATAAAGAGCAGTCACATTTTCCCCTGTTGTTTACTTGCATACCAAAAGCCACTGCTGACTGTACATATATATTTTCATTACTGTTCACTGTTTCGTATGTTAGTGAGGTAGTGCCAGCATCAACAAATAATGGCCTTATTTGCTCACATCCAGTCTTTAGCTGTCATGTATAATGCACTGAAACCAGAACACCCATCCAAAACCAGGCCCCAAATACCTTTTTCTTAGTTTCCCCTGCCTGCTTCATTTGCCCTGGTTTTGCCCAATGACAGCATGTTGCATTCTGTATACCACACTGCTCCAATTTACTTTCTTCCATGCATGATTCACAGCCCCCTACATATTTATGCCCAAAACACCCACATCTTTCACTCCATCCATCCATCTCCTTGGTTTCCAGCTTTTTTCATTTTCTCTCCACTTCCGACATCCATACCCTCTTAGTCATCCCTTTATATGTCCAAACCATTTCAACACATCCTCTTCAGCTCTCTGACACATACAGCACTCCTCTTACTACCACACTTCTCACCTATCCTAAAATTTCTAATCAATCATCCCTCCTTGTACCACATGTTGTCATCAGACTACTATGTCATCAAACTTATGCATCTTTGCCCTCACAGACTGTGACCTCTCTTTCCATACACCTGTGCATCCAGGACTTTAGCTTTCTCACCTACTTTATGGCACACTTCAGCCCCCATGATTCCACTCACTGCCATGTCCACTCCTAGGGATCTATAACACTCCACTTTCTCCAGGTTCTACCCATTCAAACTCATGCTCCAGCTAATCTGTCTGTCTCCACTCCTAAACCTAATAACTTTGCATTTATTCACATTTAACTTCCTTTCAGACATTCCAAACTCAGAAAATGGCCTTTGCAGTTTCTCTCTCTAATCTGCCAGCAATGCCATATCATAAGTAAACAGGAACTGACTCATCTCCCAGGCAACATCGCCACATACAAATCCTTCTGTTTCTCCAAGTATTTCTCACACAATTCTTCAAAGCAAACATGTGATCCACACATCCTCAAACACTCATAAAACCACATTGCTCCTCGCCAATCTGATGCTCCGTTCATGCCATCACCTTCACAACCACTACTCACCCACACATATTACCAGGTACACTAAACAAACTTATACCTCTTTATTTGAACATTCACTTTCATCCCACCTTCATTTATACAGTGGTACTATACAGGCATTCAGCCAATCCAACCAATCCTCTGGCTACTCACGATGAGCCATACATGCATTGAAAAATATAAAAAACCAATCAACAACATACTTGGCCCCTTTCTGAGGAAATTCAACTGCAATCCCATCCACTCCATCTGTTTAGCTGCACTTCATCTTACATAAGACTTTAATCACCAATTCCCCTTTCACTCACTTCCTGCCAACCCCAAGTCCCATATATCTTTATGAGGCTCTCACAATGCTCAGGAAGCTGGCCACATCTACTGGAGGGAGTTACAGTCTATAAAGTGTAGTGATGATATGTGTGCATCTACATGAAGAGAGTGCTCAGCAAATGAGCAGTATCTGTTCTGTGTCTTCATTATGGTAGTTGCATTGTGGGCATGATGTTCGTGGGATGTGCTGAATCAGTGTTTGTAATGCAAAGATGGGATAGCATGACTTAAAAGTCTGAGGAGTGAGGGTTTAATTGTGGGATGGCAGTGGTTTGCCCAGGATTTGATAAGGGCAAAGTGCACAAGACAAAAAATGAACTATGTCATAAAATGGGCAACTATGCATAAAAATACTAATTTTCAGGGCCCAGCTTTCAAAGATATATATGTATTTAAATACTTTTAAGTGATCAAACTTAATTTGCCAGTCAAAAAAATTTACATATCTGAAAAAGGGCAAAGGACTGTGATGAGTTGAAATGCCTATGGCAAAAGACTGGGTAGCTTTTAAAGCAGAGTTGGGAAGGCAAGGCAGTTGTTTAGTGCTTGTTGGGTTAGTTTTCTTTGTATGTGCTCTATCAATGATGTGTTTGTTGGAAGTATGATCAGTGAAGAGACTGCTGAAAAGAGAGGCCAGGGTATGATTTTTAAAGCTTTGTATTTCTACTTTGGGACTGGTAGTTAGTTATGGAGTGGTTTTGATGTGAGAGGTCTAGAGCTGTTGCAAAGAAATGAGTGCTAAGCATGGGAGAGATGGGTCTATACTGGGAGGATCTTTGTTTCATTACGTAGGTTTTGAGTGTTTGTGGTTGCTAGTCAAATAGTGATTAGTACAAGTGTTTTGTTTTGTGTAATTTGCAGCTTTGCAATATTTGCTTTTGAAGGGGTTGATGACCAAGCAGATGTTTGTTGAGAATGTTACAGGATTCTCTATATTGTCCAAATCTGGGACTAGTTAGTTTTCTGAGGGCATTTAGTTTGTGTTCCTTTCGTATTGATGTTTTTTATTTAGCAGTGACTGTAGTGAGTCCTATGTGATGCCAAGGATAAATGGTGTTTTGTTCAGAGAGAGTGACTGACCATGCAAGGTAACTGGAGAGTGGAGATTGAATTTGTCTTTCTAAGTTTAAAAGCGTGATTGGAGACTTCTTTGGGGATGCTGACATTCTGTTTTGGGTGAGCACTTGTTCCAATTGTGTAATGTAAACTGCATGTTTGTTGTTGCAACTAAAATGAATGAGAGTACCTTCATGTAGTATTTTGCTAGAGGTAATGTGAGATCATGTAGGAAGAGATTGAAGAGGGTTGCAGAAAGAACTGCTTAATTGTAGTTTATGGGTTTTAGAGATGAAGCCAGTGTGACTGACTCCAACAAAGTAGCTGGCTATGAAGTTGGCTAGCCATTTTTTGTCGCTGTTGAAGAGGGTGGTGTCAAGTATCTTTTGTGTAAGGATGTGTTGGAGGACAGTGTAAAATGCTCTGTCTAAGGCCCCTAGTACTGCATGGGATGGGATGTGGTTGGATAAAGCCATCAAGGATATTCTCTGTGGTCATGTGTACAAAATAAAAGACCAGTGTCAAAACAATAATTTGCAAACTGTACATATGAAGCAGTCAAAGAAAAGCATGGAATAGTCTGTGGAGTGTCACTGTTTATGGTAGGTGCTGGTTTCAGTGCACTATGTATGACAGCAAAGTGTGCAAATGAAATAAATGTCCATTTTTTCCTTACACAGTAAAATTTTACTGTATTTCAGTCAAACTGGGAATACACTGCATTTCTATGAGCCTCTAAAATGTTACAATGTCATATATACACACTGTTTTTGCAACCAATGCCAGAATTCTACAAGTCTAAGAATGCTTCAATAAAGTCAGCTACTTCTTGCCATGTCTTAAGCTGCTGATGTCCACTCAGGTATGGGTAAACTTCCTTTGAGCTGCTATATCTTACAGCAACTGTAAGGTGGGAAGAAGGGTTTTAATATGTTTCACATTTCTATCCAGTAACAATCTTTGTTACACAGCCCATGGATTATACATCTATGTCTCTCTATCCATTTTCATTAACTCTATCTCCAGAGGCTGTATCAAGGGCAAACAACCTTACTCTTCATATGGGAAATAATTTGTAAAAACTTGGTCCCCTGACCCCACGGCTGACAAAGGGGCTGTGATGCCTAATTCCTTGGAGTGAATACTGCTTACAGGATAGTATCTATATATAACAGTCAAAGCACACCTGCATATAATATAATATTCTAAATTTAACTAGTATTATAAATCACAATGAAAATTCATTCAAAAATGCCTTCCTTATGTTAAAAATATAGATATCAATATTCCAAAATTCAGTAGCCTTACCAGTGAAAATAAACTGTCTACAAATATCCAAGAACTGAAAGGCTTACCTTCATCTATACATTCAACAGCAATGTCATACTTCAGCTTGTTATTTCTGGAGTCCCAAACAATGGACCATAACACTTTTACTTCATATTCACGTGTGGGTAAGAACTTCAACACCATAGGTTCCAACCCTCGTTCAATTACCAAATTTGGAATATCAGATTCTAAATGGTCAGCTGTCTCTTCCCGTTCCTCATGAAGCATCTAGCCAAGTAAAATGAAAATTCAAGTTATTTCATATTAAAAATGCCCTCTTTTCTACAGAACAAGTAGATATAATCAGTTCAAGAAATGAAGTTCATCTAGTTCAGAATTCTGTAATGAAGCCTTTACTTTCATAAACATTCAAATGACTACACTTGCTTTCCATAATTATATGGAATCATTCACTTGAATATCCTCATTTTTTTACGAGATTCATATTTCAACCATTTGCCGTTTCAATACTCCACAACTTAAGACTCCATTCTGAGTCCCATATCTTCATGTTTCCTTCCTCATTACGAATTTCAAACTTAGGGTATCGTGTAAATGCTGTTCTAGTGCCTAGATTCTGTAAGTTGTCCTGCTGTTCCACAGACCATATACACTATGAATATAAGATGCAAGTCTAAACTACTTTTGACTTCATATTTTATGTTTCTTTTTAAAAATGCTCAGTATGAAAAGTAGCAAAAGTGCATAGATATATTACAAATAGTTAATGGCTATCAACGGACTGAGCCAGGGCATGTGAAATGTCCAGGATAAACCATGGAAAGGTCTGTATGGCCAGGACGTGAATAGGGAGCTGTTTTCAGTGCATTAAACATGAAAGCTCCTTTATGGATGTGGCCTTTCTCTGCTTTCTGCTGCAACCTTGCTGACACAAGACAGCGATCGGATGTTGGGTAGAAGAGAATGTATATAATTTTTTCTTTTCTTTTATGCATTTTGTGCTGTTTCCTGTGGGGTGGGGTGCCATCGGGAATGGATGATGGTGAGCAAATATGAATGTGTATGTATGTATGCGCATGTATAATTTTTTTATACATATTCACCATTTCCAGCATTAGCAAGGTAGTGATAAGAACAGAGGACTGAGCCTTAGAGGGAAAATCCTCATTGGTGCCCTTCTCTGTTCCTTCTTTTGGAAAAGTAAAAACTGAAAGGGAGGATTTCCAGCCTCCTGCACCCTCCCATTTTAGTCGCCTTCTATGTAACACAGGGAATATGGAGGTAGAATTCTTGCTCCCCTACCTCAGGGATAATACATAATATATATATTTCCATGATTTATCCTGAACGCTTCACATGCCCTGGGTAAGTCCACTGACAGCACATTGACTCAATACCACACTGTATTAACTCACTTTATCCCATGCACACCTTTCACCCTCCTTCAGGCCCCAATTGCTCAAAATCTTTTTCACACCAACTTCAATCTCCAATTTGGTTTTTCTGTTCTTGTTCTCTCCATTTCTGACACATATGTCCTCTTTATCAATCTTTCTACAATCATTCTCTCCATATGCACATACCATTGCAGCATATCCGCTTAAGCTCTCTCAACTACACTCTTTTTTATTACCACACACCTCTCGTACCCTTTCATTACTTACTCAGTCAACCCACCTCACACCACATATTGTCCTCAAACAAAAATAGCCCTTATACTGAGGTTTTCAAGCAAATCTATTATCCTCACAAAAATACTAAAAACTGTAGGTAATAGTCCAGGGAATTTTTTAGCCTAAAAACCATTTTGTTTTAAAAATTAAATATGACAAAGTGAAATGCTTCTATATTGAAATAATCACTAAAAATGTCTCATAATTCTTTCTTAGGATTACAGATACCCAATAAATACAAACTGAATAATCACAGAATCTTCCAAAAGAGTAACAATTAATTACATATTAAAAAGCTTTAATATCCCCAACATACGTTCCAACCACATCGTCACAAGAGACGGTGATCAAGTATAATATATAAATAAATAATATACATAGTTCCAGGTGAACGTTGGTCTATGGCCAGTGTGTGTCATGTCACCATGGCTGTTTAATCTGTTAATGGATAAGGGTGGTTATGGAGGTATCTTGGAGAGAGGGGTGAGTATGCATCTGTAGGGGGTGAGGGGGGCCTGAAAAGTGAGTTAGTTGCCATTTGCTGATGACACAGTACTGGTGGCTGATTTGAGTGAGAAACTACAGAAGCTGGTGTCTGAGACTGGGAGAGTGTTTGAAAGAAGGATGTTGAGTCGAAAGCAATCCGACTTATAAACTGTCCCAGGCTAATTTCCAAACTTGACCCCCTTGCTCTATGCCACAATGTTGGTTCACTTTCCCTTTTCTATAGGTATTACTTTGGCTTTT
>JAYMFT010405422.1:0-18618 GCA_038088735.1 Panulirus argus | reverse complement strand
TATATATATATATATATATATATATATATATATATATATATATATATATATATATGTATATATATATATATATATTCTCTTCACAATTTCTGCTTATCGTAAAACTGTCACGTATTCCAATTTAAGCTTTGAATACATCCTCACTCTCATACACCCCAGTCCTCACTCACTGCCTACTAGTCCCCCTCCCTCATAAGACATGAAACTCATGCCGGAGTCTGGGACCACCCCCCCCCCTCCCTCCCCAACGTACGGATGCCTTGCCACTACTCATATATGAGGAGGACATCTCTCACTCACCCTCCCCACCACCCTGGGGGCGAGTCTCATCGATTGTTCGGATCCTGGCCTCCCCCAGCTAGCCATCAGCACCTCGCCTCCTCCCCCTACAGAAGGACCCCCACTGGACCTGACTGACACAGCCCCCAGCAGCAGCTGGGGTCGGTGAGGCAGCGCCGTCCCCCTGCAGTCTGATGAGGGAGACCCCCGGACGGAGTTACCCTTGAGCCTCATTACATGCTCTCATTATGAACCCTCGTTATGCACTCATCATACACCCTCATTAAGCTGTTGCTGTACACCCTCGCTGTATATATTCATCATACACACTTGGAGCTCCATCACTTTACGCCTTAGTTATACACAGACATACATCGTTATTGATTCATTATACGTTTTTGCTTCACAGTTAACATATATCCTCGGTGAACCCTCATTATGCAGTAAATACACACGTATACAGTCATTATATACCCTCGTTAAACTGTCACTGTACACTCTCGTTGAATTCATTATTCATTCTCTTTATATGATTATCGCCCTGTTTAAGCTTATAATGCAACCTCGTCCTCATTATGTATTCATTATACACCCTATCTATGCTTTCATTATACACCTTCATTTTGCAATCGTTATACACCTATTGTACACTCTTCTCATACACTTTCATTATACACACCATGATACACCTCTCATTATACATAACCCATCAGTACATCCTCATCATACACTCTCCATTTTATTCCACTACATTCATTTATCATAAAAACGTCATACCCTCGTCTTTCTCTGTCATTATACTCTTATTATACACTCCCATCAACATTCCTTACCGTCCTCACTCATCATACACCCTCACTGGACGCTTCGCATCATACACTCCTCGTACGCTCATTATACAATCTTCATTACACACCCTTCTCGTATACTCATCATCCGCTCATTATTCATTCCTCTTTTTACGACCTCATACATTCATCCTATGCTGTCATTATACCCCCATATCGTACACTCATTTTATATCCTCATTGTACCTTATCATACGCTATTCCTTATACTCACTAACTGCACACTCCTCACTATGCTCGTTCATCATACATTGATTATAGACTCTCCACGGTACAACCTCATCACACTCATTGTACACCGTCATCATCATCCTATGCTCATCATAAATGAGTCATTATCTATCGACATTAGCGCCTTCCTCATTATGTAGGTTATGGCCTCATTACCACTCCATTATCTGAATGAAGATGCTGACAGTAATTACATTTGCCAAGGTGTTCCCGTCCAAGGGAATTGAATCAGTTAATTACGCTAATTTGTGGCCGAACGGCTAATTGCTCCGTCCGGCGTGTAATTATTAGGAAAACTGATCGCTTTGTATTTACAACGTCTTATTGACTGCTCCGTTTAAGACCGGCTCTCTCTCTCTCTCCCGTCTCTTGGCCGGGCACCGTCATCACCGTAAGTCTCACTACCACTCCTGCGATCTCACCATCGGGATCATTCCCTCCTCCCCTTTCCCCAAGGGGAGTGGGGGTGGGTCGGTGGGGGTAGGGGGTCCTGGGGGGAGGGGGAGGGAGGGGGGCGGGGGGTTCATTATGACGCCTACCCGGGTAACAACAGGTCTGTGGTGGCCAGTCAGCGGAATGTCAGTCTGCTCCTAACTTCCTCCTCCCCCCCCGACGGGGCGAAGTTGGCGACGCCCAGACAAATGGTGGCCGGCTTTGGCGGGAACCAGGACCGGGATCCCCCCCCCTTCCCCCCTGATGTTATATGCAGATTAAACTCAGGCCCGTCAGCCCAGCGGGCCGGGAAGGGGAAGTTATGGGATCGCTGATCGCCCATTGGTCCAGACGCCGCCCGTATGATATTCGAATCAACCATTCAGCGACGAGATCGTTAGCGATTATCATTTTCTTCATAAGAGCTCAAAAACTGCAAATATATTCCTCGCGTCGTTTTTCATAACATACTGTCTTTAAGACGATTTCTTGATCATTATTTTCAGTAATGTTTTGAGATACGTGGCGATCGATAGGTCACAGAATAGTTGGAAATCACTAATTATGAGGATAGGTATAAATTGATTGTTTTTGAGGTCATTCAGCCGATGGAAACTAACAGATTCAAAACGAGCAACTAAACAACCTTGAGGCGGATAGAACTAATGGGTCCTGAGTTGAAAATCAATGGGTAACGAGGCAGACGGATAATAAACCATCACAGGGTAAGTTTGACTGTTTTGGATAACACGGGTCACAGGCGAGAAACTGAACATGAGGCAGACCAAACTGCGTGATGAAGGAGTCATGTGAAGACACATACTCGTTGGGTATGAGGAATGGGAAATTGTTTGGTGATGGGGCCATTGATGAGTGTAGGGTTATGGGGAAGAGGGAAACGACACAAATAATAGGGGAAAGGGAATTTTTTGCTCGGTGAGAAACAGTGCATTTCCTCATGGGGACTCGAAATTATTAGATCATGGTGTTGGATATTGTTAAATAGTGAGGTTAGGTTATGAGGTTGGGTATTGCTAGCTTATGAGGTTAGGTATTGTTATGGGGGTTAGGTAATGTTAGATTATGAGGTTAGGTGTTGTTGCATTATGGGGTTAGGTTAAGAGCAACTTCACTGAAATTATTATTATTATTATTATTATTATCATTCTTATTATTATTATTATTATCATAATCATCATTATTATTATTATCATTATTATCATTATTGTTTTTATGATTATTGATGATATTATTGTGATTATTATTATTATTATTATTATTATAATTATTATTATTATTATTTTTATTATTATGATTATTATTAATCAGGTCCTTTCTACTTGACAGGTAAAGACTGGCCGTGTGCACTTGAGGCCATAGTTCACTCATTCCTGACACTACTTCGCAAAGGCGAGTAAAGTAATTTTGTGTAGAATGATCATCAATATTCCTCCTCTTTTCCTCTTCCTTTTCTTCTTCTTCTTTTTCTTCTTCTTACTGTTATTATTACTATTATTATTATTATTATTATTATTATTATTATTATTATTATTATTATTTGATTATTTATCTTGTTTTCTAGAAATACATCATTGCTTTATTTCTGTATGCAGATAATACAAGTAGCTTTTGCCTGATGATTTAGAAGAGAGAGAGAGAGAGAGGGAGGGAGGTTCGGCTGGGTTCTGCAGTCACATCACCAGATCACACAGACTGTTTGGTGCCGCTGCTTTGGGCTTTGTGACCTTGAGGGTTAGTCCATAGTCCACGCCCATGACACCTAAGGGTCGTAGCTTCGGGCTCAGGCATGGTACCGTCGTGCTCCAAGATCGCACCGTCTTTCAGTAGCGTCGTACCGTCGTGTTCAAGGTTTAAAGCCCAAGTGAAATTACGAAAGACTTAATGAATTTTTTTTTTCTGAAGCCTTTGACTTCATAATGACAGCTTAGAGAGAGACGTCATGAAGTCTCTGACATCAAAGATCCTAAGACGCCTTCAGTAGTGTCAGCTTAGGTTGCAACTGAAGCTGGCGACTTCATGATTCACCCAACATCACCCGTGAGGTGTCCACACGGTGCCTGACGTCGCTTCCGATGTAGTCATGAACTATGTGACATCTTAACAAGCGTTTATATACATGAAACTTTTGACGGCATTTGGCCCTGTGAGCCTCCAAGGATACCTCATGAAGTCTCTAATGTCCTCACGAATCTAATGGTTTCACATGGGTTTTAACGATATTACTAACGGAATCCTCCTTGGTAGTTAGAACTAGGTATAATATGTTCACTTTTCGAGTAGGTACTGTCCAGCAAGTTCAGGTAGAGTCCGCACCTGGGGCTGCCGGAAAGGGATTTTCGGCTGTTCGAGGCCATGTTCATTATAGCTATCTGCCAATTCGTCGTAGGGTCTTTTGTCAACCTCTGGTATCTAAGTAGGGGGTCTACCAATATCCCTATAAAGATGGAGATGATCTTATCAACATCCACTTTATTTTTCAGAACAGGATTTAGTTTAACTTTAACGAACAGCTAGACACCACCGCTTACTTCATTTTCTCTGTCAGTGATAAAGGGAGTCTGTCCTATATTGCACATTCGGCAGTATATTCAGTATTTACCCAAGACCCATATATGAACAAACTATATCATAGCTTCCTTCTCATGCAGTTATCTCTGAAAATCTGTTTCGAATACTGTGCTCACTTGAATAGAAAGTGTGAATATGTAACTGAGAATTCTTGCAAGAAACACCAACGGAGTGGGGACGAGCCAGCTTCACATGGTCTGCGTTTTCCGACCGAAACTCACAACCAGCCACCGAAGAGCTTGCCAAAATAGACAGCTCTTTAAGGTATTCAAAAGTAGGCTTTATATCAGGCCGCATATTTAAAGATGCCGTCAGAAGTTTTATGAACTTAAAACTCCCCTCTACGAGGAAAAGTTTTTTTTCCAATCGATTATCAACGCTGAATTCCTCACCGACGGTGTTCCCGACTACTGGTAGGACCTGGACAGTGCTCATGAGACTAGGATGCTGGATCGATGAGATGACCAGGTTGGCGGTATTTCTACGGAGGCTGGTGCATGACGCTGGAGCCTACGCGGCAAAAGAAAAGAGGGCCTGGATGTCGGCACCGTCGCAGACGTCTTTTACGGATCAGCTCCGTCCCTGTACCCGGGCGCCTGGAAAGCAATATCCTTTGTGGCTGGAAGCGTTCCAGGCGCAGAATTCCCCCGACTGACCTCAGATGATGGAGTCCCCAGCCACCCTGACCTTAGGCTGCTCGTCCTCTGAGTCATCCAGAACTCCTCCTCGGTCGTTAGTGGCGACAAAGACTCGCGTCTCAGAGGCTCGCCGCCTCTCCTCATCGGCTGACCTTCTGGAATGATGAAACGGATTGAAGAAACGAATCAGAATCAGTGAAAATAACAGACGAAAACAAACAGACTGTTTGCCTCACCGCGTGACCAGCGACCCCTTTGTATAACGATTGGAAACCTGTCATTAGGTCTTCGGACATTCCTCATCTGTCTTATCCATGTCCTTCTAGAGTCTAATCTTTTTCCAGTTTTTCTTCCACACACTCACACTATGAAGGAATCATTAAGTAAAATCATTACCATGTCCTCTCGCACTCCCTGGTCTGGTGATATCTTTTCCTCCACTTATAGTTTAGCCAGATCCTTCCATACATTCTAAAGTCCCACACTGTTCCCCCATAAACTGGAACCCGCTAGAAAAGTTTTTACGTTATATTTCTGGAAGGTCTTGCCAAGAAATCCTTACGTCCGTCCGCGCACCACTCTACATCTAAAGATCTTTCCACACACACACACACACACACACACACACACAAACACACTGTGTGTCTAGAAAGAACTAGCAAGAACTCTAGAGCTAACAAGTAAATGATTTCTTTATGGAATTATGAACTGGTGATTGGTAATCATTAAAAGTAATTATCCTTCCTCAGGCTAATCACGTCTTTGTGTTTACCCTTTCGCTCCACAGGCCACAAAACTGACATAACTCTGCAAGTGGATTTGAAGACCACAAAGATAAGCACACTCACTTATCTTAGATTATGAACTCATTATTCTATTCTAATGACCCTGTTATCAAGATTCCTCCTCCTTTAATAGAACAGATGTGAATAATAATACTTAAAGTCTATTCAAAAAAACCTTAGCTGTCGTCCACATGAGTCTATAACACTTGAGAGTAATGTTATAGATTTGGCGTTTGTTTTGACTAAACGTGTTTACCCCCTGGCGTCCTCTTAGGGGAGCAGTAGCGGCGGTGTCCCGCCGCAAGATGTGGGACACACAACAGATCTAGGAATCTGGAGGGCGAACCATGAACTATATGTCCCTAAACTGGAGGAGAAGTTTCTTGAATAAGTAATGGAGATCTTCAAAAAATGAATCAGATTTTTTTCCCTATACTCGGATCATTTTTTCCCCTACTCGGGTCATTTTCTTCCCTTACATGCGGATTAATTTTTTCCCCCCTACTCTCGGATGATTTTCTCCCCTGCCCTTGGATCTTTCGACCTCAACCTTCGTTAGAAATGTCCGCAAGTCACACTCACGGGGGCAGGTGTTTCTTAAGTGAATATTTGTGTAAGTGTTTGCAAGTGACCCTTACTTCTTATGGGAAGCATAAGTTCATAGGGAGTATAAGTGCACTGTTGTTATGAGTGCATGGGATGTCTGAGCGCATGAGAGTTATGAGTCCAACGGTAGCAGTATGAGTATATGAAAAGTGTGAGTGTAGGGCAATGTGAAATTTTGTAGCGAAGCTGGTCTTGAGTGGAAGGACATGTCCATCGCTGCCATTTGAAGACTTCTGGTCATGGTTGTGTGGGAGGGTCTTGCAGGGCTCCTCTGTGGGAGGGAGTCTTCAGGAAACGATGGAGTGTGTGGGAGGACACCACGGGGCGACGCGCAGGCTCAAGGGAAACACAGACTCATCGCCATATTATCTATGTTCCACTTTACATATTGTAATGTTCCCCTCCACACACCCTTCATGTAGTGTACACACATCATCTATACGGTACACACGCACTCTCCATACAATACTCACACACCTTCCGCGGTACACACACACACCCTCCATACCATCCCCATTCTGTACACACACACACACACTCTCCATATGGTGTTGGAACCTAATGGTGTCTCCTGCAGAAGGTGTCGTAATCTGGTAGTGCCTGGCCTTCAGGAGGCGTTGGAACCTAGTGGTGCCTGGCCTCGCAGAACCCCTTTCGTCACGACGTGTTTTGGTGTGTTGATGGGAGGCACCTGGCGGTGAAGACTGGAAGGAGAGATTTATGGCAGAATGCGCGAGAGGGGGCGTGGGATTAACAGGCGGAGGGAAACGAAGGAAGAGGGAGAGAGAGAGAGAGAGAGAGAGAGGAAAACTTTCCCGCAGGGAGAGACGAGAGAAGCTGTTAACATTAGAGAAAAGGCTGAGAAAGAAAAATAGAGAAATGGTTATGAGATAAACTACTTAGGAGTAAGGACGAATTTGTTCAGGGGAGCAATGGCCCATATTAGTGGTTAATGGGCGTAGACTACCCCATACTGGTAAGAGACATGGTACTCCATACTAGTGGGTGAGACAGAGAGGTACTCAGTACTACTGGATGAGAGAGAGGTACCCCATATATCAGTGGGTGAGGGAAGAGTTTCTCGTTGTGTATAAGCGTAAAAGGAAAAAAGTCTTAATGTGAGCTCTTAGATCACAACCCCCAGCACTACAACTAACCTAGCGAGGTCGCGGTCTTCCTTCACAACCAGCACAGGGGTCGATGCGATCGTCCAAGCTTTTGCTAAACATTTCTATCATGTTTCACTCAGCTGTTCCTGTTGGTAAGTCATTTGCAGAGTCGAAAAAAAAAAGTCATGCCGAGGGGAAACGGAACTTCGCCCAGTTGACAGTAAAGCGCTTGCTTACAACCCCCAGTGAGTCTGTATCCATTGACCACAAGTGAGATCCAGCTGATTTAGTCTCTATTGGCTGCTTAGTAGCAATTCATAATGATATACAACCCGCAGCGTTCATCATGTTCTGAAGTCTCTGGCCATATATATCTCTCGGTGGATTTATATCGTCTGATATAAATTTGATACGTGATTTTCTGGAGGAGATTCGTAAGGAAGTGAGATGTGGATGCGAGACCATCTTATGGCATAACAATGTACGAATGTACGTTGTCTTGAAGACAATGCTAATTACCTTCGACAAATTACTGCCGGGTCGTTAGCAACAGACCTCACTTGTACTTAATATCCCGCAAGTGTATTGCAGTCCGTGAATAAAGTTTAGGACTGTAGCGTGAAGTGCTTCGGCCCCGTTGAGGGCGCTGCTCTGAGTGGGTTCCCCCCTGTTGTTGGCAACGGCAGTGATTATCCGGCCTCGTCTCCTCTGCCGTTAGCCAGCGCCAACAACGGCGGGGAGCTCTGAATCCCATCCATACCTGTTTTGCCAAAGTTGTTAAATCGAGCATAGAAGAGAATCTAATGGGTCACATCTCTCTCTCTCTCTCTCTCTCTCTTTCTGTATATATATATATATATATATATATATATATATAAATATCTATCTATCTCCCCCCCTCCTCCTCTCTAACACCGACCCTTCCACCATGATAGATTTAACATCACGTTCGAGTTAAATCCAGAAACGTCAATTTAACATCATCCCCTCCTCCCTATCCGCTACAGCGGGGGAGAATCTATTTAACATGTTTAGCTTTAACGCTGTCGTGTTGATGTGCAGGACGGGGCCAGCAGTGCCACGGGCAGGCGCCCGGCTCCATTACCGGCAGTGAGATGCAGCGGTGCCGGCACTGTCCTGCTATTGGCCGGTGATTAAGCCAGAGGCAATTACCGCTAACGACCGCCTCACTTGTACCCTCCCGATGGTTACTGAGGGAGGCTGTCATGGCCCCGGATATATGGAGGAAGCAAGGGAGATGGATACAGGGAGGGAGGAGAAGGAGCAGGCGGATGGAAGGAGGATGAGGCAATAGACGAAGGGAGGACAGAGGGAGTGGCTAGAGGAATGGGTGAATAGAGAGAGGGAGGAGAATTGAGGGTTATTGGGAGGGAATGAATAGAGAAAGGGGGGAAATAGAGGGTTATTGGGAGGGAATGAATAGAGAGAGGGAAGAGAGGAGGTGGGGAATATAGGGTTACTGTGAGGGGATGAATACAGAGAAGGAAGAGATAGATGGAGAGCTGATGGTGGGCTATTTTCTGGTATCAGAACCAGAGTATTTTGGGCGAATATTTTTTTCCCCAGTTCGAGCTGATGGTTACTGACCACAACACTATGATTAATAACTCTGGACTCGCTGACTTTACACCTGACTGCAACTGGCTATATACCTGACTCTAACTAGCTGCACACCTGACTACAGCTACCTAAATACTTAACTACAGTTGGTTATGCACCTGACTACAACTAGCCATACACCTTACTACAACTGGCTCTACACACGAGACTGTACTGTTCTGCGTCTGTTGACGATGATGCAGCCTCCTTGAAGATGACTTTTAACACACACACACACACACTCAAACGTGCATATATATATATATATATATATATAGTGAATCAGGGAATAACATACACAGATTGAAAGGCATTTCAGTGATGTAGAGGTTCAGGATGAATGATAGAAGGAGACTGAAACAAAAAATGGGTATTATTATTATTATATGATAATAGCAGATGGAAGATGGCCAGAAGACCGAAGATTGTTTCTAACCTGTGTGACAGGCATCTGACAGGTACTGAGAAGAAAGCTGTCACTTGGTTCAAAGTCTATTGACACAGGTAGAGGCAGACAAAAATATTACTGATCACACGAACCGTAAGTTATTAAGTGGTAAAAGGACTATGTGGAAAAGGGGTTTCACTTAGGAGACACAAACATGGTGCAAGGTTTTAGCCACCAGTCATTGCACTGTCTGGGCGAGACGTTATGATATAGCCTTAAAGATCTCTGGGAGAGGATGTTGGGTTGATGATCACTCAGGCTGCCTAGAGCGGTGGAATGACGGTCCAGAACAAATTGGACTACGTAAGGTAAAATGATGAATCTGTTGAATAATGCACTTACGTATGAAGGGATAAGGTAATGGTTATGCAGAAGAAGAGGTGAAAAGGTTCATTCAGGGAATCCATAATGATTCTAACCAAAACAGAAGGAGTTAAGAGGTTGCTGAAATCTGTTGGAAAAAGTGCCACGCCCCCCATTAGTTGCGAAGATTACCATAAATCCACAAACCTAGTTTTTTCATGCATCCGTTTACCTCTGGGATTGGAAGCGTACCCCACACACTGAGGGAAATATTTGCCAGACCATTAACGAATGCACTGGGCTAAACATTAGCACTTCATATATAAAACATTCTTCTGTTCTGATGGAAAGTTTAGAAATGTCGACTTCACGAACGAGAAACTAGCTAATTTTGACTTGAGAGCCCCTTTCACTAACATACCCATAGAGGGGACTTTAGAATCAGCACGAGAAGCAATATGGGGGAGTAAGTGATAATCACTTACCACTTCCTTAGACAGACTTTTTTTTTATTTTAAAGATTTCAGTCACGGACAAGAGTCTACATCAAGGTCGTAGTTATTGGGGAAGACATGAGAAGGAAGAGAGTTCCAAAGCTTCGAAGTGTCGGGAAAGAATCAGTTATCAAAACGGCCCACTCTTGAGTTGCCGATGGCCGCATAGTAGCCATGTGACGCAGCAGCTACCAAGAATTGCGTGGTGGGGGCACACAAGCAGCCAGATCTCTTGAGCAAAAACCATAGTAATACCTATAGAAGACGGAAAATGGACCAACATTGCTGGGTAGGGCAAGGGGATCAGTTGTAGAAGTTAGCCTGGGAGAGTTTATAAGTCGGACCGCTTTCGACTCAGCTCTATCCAGTATAGATACAGAAGTAGAACCACCCCTGATGTGAGAGAAGTACTCCAAACAAGGACGAATCTACCTTTCGTATAAACGGAGCAACTGTTCAGAAGAAATGAAATTTTGACATCTAAACAAGACACTTCGTGTCCCTGTGTGTTAATCTTGGCTCATTCATGTTCATTGGTTAGCAACGGAGT
Source organism: Panulirus argus (assembly GCA_038088735.1). NCBI lineage: Eukaryota > Metazoa > Arthropoda > Malacostraca > Decapoda > Palinuridae > Panulirus > Panulirus argus. The sequence goes on along the minus strand of JAYMFT010405422.1, from coordinate 7,686 downwards.
GGCTTGGCTATGGGCTCGCCGCTGTGTCCAGCGACAGTTTCACGCGGAATTGTTCGGGACGGATCACGTCGTCGTGATTATTGGCTGAGGTGCAACTTGGATGAGATACGTGGACGGCATTCTGGTAGTCGGCCCACACCCGGATGTGTGTCTGCAGCAGAAACCTGTGAGCCACCATTGTGAGACATGCTTATAAACAGACCGATTCTTGACGTCAAATTCAAGATATACATGAAATCTACGATATGGATGACTTCATACATTTCCTCTCAGAACACAGTGTCAAGATAAAGTCTGGTATTGGGTTCTCATTACGTTTGCAGCAGTAAATACTTTGATGAGGAGTTCAACTACAAGACATTTTCCAGTCTGGCATACCCAAAGGAATTGCTTATACAGCTCAGAATTCAAGGTTATGAGAGTAAGAGGCAGGAGTGGGACAAATGTGAATCGGCACAATGGAAGATGGGATGTAGTGTTCATAATGGTCCCTAACTCCAAGCAGGCTTGTATCATAGGTGATTATTTGAGGAATATACAAGTACCTCATAGCCCTCTGACTCACTTTGGCCTCCATGGTTCCATCCGCTGCTGCGTCCTTTCCCAGGCGTTGAAAGCATTCCACAGCCCCCATGTCCCGTCCACTCGAACTTGCCCTTTGACCCCAGCAAACTTTAGTCCCGCTTCCCGCCTTAAGATCCTGTATTTATCACCCTTGCCATTCCGCCCAAAAACAGACTAAACAACCACGGGGACAGTAAAAGTTTAATGTGCAGCAGCGGGGAGTCGGTGATAGCTTAAAAAACTGCTGAGCGGAATTACATTTTCTTGTTAAGTTAAACTTTTTTACCAGACAACCCAGTCGTGGGCTAATCGGGCCTCTTGTCTGTCTTTCTCATGTAAACTCCTGTAAACCACGGTGATACATCCTTGACAAGGACCAACCTTCCCTAGAAACCACCAACCTTCTCCCTTTCCTACTCGCACGTATGCTTTACTCAGTCACCAGCTTCTGTAGTTTCTCACATAAATCTATCACCGTTGCTGTGTCATCATCAAACAAGAAACTCACTTCCTAGGCCCCTACATTTATCTCCCTCATCACCCTATCCATAAACGAATCATGCAGCCATGGTGACATCGCACATGCATTCCGCCAATCCTCAGGCACCTCACTATGATTCATACATACTCGGAAAATTCTGATTAACCAATGAACAAAACGCAGTCACCCCTTTTCTTAATAAATTCAACCGCAATACTTTCCACTCCAGACGCCTTGCCACATTTCGTCTTATGCAAGGGTTTCAGCACCTCTTCTCTCATCATGAGACTACTCTCTGTGACTGCCTCATTTCGCGTACCTCCCCTAACTAAACACTGTACATCTCATACTATATGATCAAACACATTGAACACTCCTTCAAAATAATCAGTCCATCTCCTCCTTACCTCATCACTATCTGTTACCACTTCCCCATGTACATCTTTTTATGATGTTCCCATTTGCTCTCTCGTTTTCCTCAATATTAACGACCTTCTAAAACATCTTATTCTTCCTGAAGTTTAATCATAAACCCTCACCCCAACTTTCATTTGCCCTCTTTTTCAACCCCTGCTCTTTCCTATCGACTTCCTGCAGCTTTGTTTTTTTGGTTCGCTCTCCAAGTACCGCCCATAGGCCTCTCTTTTCTCTTCACCAGCAACTTTACTTCGTCATCCCAACACTTACTACCTGGCCACTTCCCACCTTCCGCATGCCACACACCTCCCTAACACTTACCAGCACTCTTTCTCTAAATATGTCCTATTCCTCTCCCACTACCCCTGTTCCATATACTCTTACCTTTTGCCACTCTGTACCCAGGCTTCCCCTTGTATTTCTTCACACACATCTCTTTTCCAAGCTCACTTACTTTCACCACTCTCTTCACACTCCCATCGTCTCTTTTCCGAAAGCCCTACAATCCCTCACCCTCGCCTCCACCATGTAATGATCAGACATCCCACCAGCTGTCCCTCTCAACACATTCGCATCCAAGAGTCTCTCTCTCTTTTGCACGCCTGTCAGTTATCATGTAATATAGCAATGCCATTAATGCCCTCTTTCCATCTTTCTTACTTCCCCTACGTACGCTTATGCATGTCCCTTCTTTTAAACCAGGTATTCCCAGTCCTTTGTCAGCGCACAACTCTACAAGTTGTTCACCATTCCTGTTCGCCTCACTGAATACTCCATGTCCCATGATTATACCCTCAGTTTCCACATTACGCACTCTCGCGTAATACATCACCCATCACTAGTACCCGATCTTAAGCGTCATAACTGCTGACACATTCACTCACCTGCTCCTAAAACACCTGCCTCTTGTGACCTTTCTTCCCATGGCCAGATGCATAAGCAGTGATAGTCACCCATCTCTCGCAGTTCGTTTTCATTCTAAAACTCCTTCACACTCCCACAACTCCTGCTTGATCAGTAGTGCTTCCCCTTCCTTAGCTCTTGTCCTCTCACCAACCCCAGACTTTACCCATAAGACATTCCCAAACCAATCTTCCCCTTTTCCCATGAGCTTTGTTTCGCTCGGAGCCAGAACATCCAGGTTTCTTTACTCAAACATACAACCAACATACAAGCTATCTCTCATTTCTTCTCATCTTGGTTATTATATCCAAACACACACACATATAAAATCATCATGACCATTTTCATGTCTGCAGACCTTCTGGAAGGCTCCTCCCACCAAGCAGAATCCACTCACAAACAAGTTTATAGATCTTATTCCTTTCCCGCCTGGTGAGTGACTCACACGCGCCCCTTTCCCCAGTATTCTTTTCCTAACTTTCGCTCTTTATTATACTTTCATTGTTCATCAGAGACTCGGTTATCTTTACGTTCTTCACTATTGTCATTTGTGTTCTAGTTTCTTTGATATTGTATAATGTGAAAATGTTTTATGTATTATACAGTCTCCAATAACCCCATACGGCGTTTTTAATACAGTGATACTGTTGTAAAGACCCCCCCCCTTTTTTTTTTTAAAGGCTTTATAGATATCCGCCTGGCTGGTCACTGAGTAAGTTGGTCGTTGAGGATGGTCGCTGAAGAAATTGGTCGCTCAGGGATTCAGTCGTTGGAACCGGTCCATTTAGTCGGTAGTTGAATTTGGTTGCTGGTGTCTTTCCCCCACCCCGAGGTTAGACGCTGAGGTTAGTTGCTCAGGTTTATTGGTGAGGTTGGTCGCTAAGGTTGGTTGCTGAGTAAGATGATTGCTTAAATTGGTCCTTAAAGTAAGTCGCTCAGGTTGGTTGTTGAGACGTTCGCTGAGTTTGCTCGCTGGAGACGCTGGTCGTTGAGGAAGTTGGTGGGTGAGGTTGTTGGGTCGGTGAGGTTGGACGCTGAAGGAGGTTGTTTAATGAAGAGATTCGTCGTTGAGGAAGTTAGTTGGTCGTTGAGAGAATTTGTCGCTGAGTGAATTAATGGGTGAGGAAGTTGATGACTCAGTTGGAAACAGGTGGGTGAGGAGGTTGGTGGGTGAGATGGAGGAGCGACTCAGCTGATGGTTGAGAAGGGTAGGTAAGGGAGCTGGTGGGTGAGACGGATGGGTGATGGCCAGGGTGGGGTCGGGTCACCAGCGTGAAATTGGATGTGCTTCTCCCTGGAGCCGGATGAGTCAGCCAACCCTGGACTCACGGCTCCCTGGAACCCTTCTCCAGTCACAGTCACAGTCAGTTACAATTACAGTCACAGTTACAACTAAAGTTACAGTCACAGTTAGTTACAGGTACAGTCACAGTCACAGCTACAGTCACAGTCATTGGTATAGTGACTGTCATAACAACAACACCAGTAACAGTCGTAGAGACAGTCAAGATGACAGCTACAGTCAATTTCACTTTTACTGTTACAACTACAGTTACAGTCTGACAAGTGGCACCACAAGGGCCAGTACTGTGGCACCACAAGGGCCAGTACTGTGGCACCACAAGGGCCAGGACTGTGGCACCACAAGGGCCAGGACTGTGGCACCACAAGGGCCAGTACTTTGGCACCACAAGGGCCAGTACTTTGGCACCACAAGGGCCAGTACTTTGGCACCACAAGGACCAGGACTGTGGCACCACAAGGGCCAGTACTGTGGAACCACAAAGGCCAGTACTTTCGCACCTCAAGTTCCAGTTCTTTGGCACCACAAGGGCCAGGACTGTGGCACCACAAGGGCCAGTACTGTGGCACCACAAGGGCCAGGACTGTGGCACCACAAGGGCCAGTACTGTGGAACCACAAAGGCCAGTACTTTGGCACCACAAGGGCCAGTACTGTGGCACCGCAAGGGCCAGTACTCTGGCACCATAAGGGCCAGTACTTTGGTACCACAAACGTATCAAATTGGGAGAGCTCAGGCAACACTCTGAGGACGCATTTATGTTACATCAAGGGGTAGCAGTAACACAAAGACGCCACAATGGGTAGCATTAAGGCACCATGTGGGTTCGTACTGAGGTGACATGTAAGGTGCCACTAAAACACCCGTGGGGGCACCACAAGAGCAACACAAGGATCAACACCACACGGGAAACACACAAGGAACAAAACACGTTACATCACGCAGGAGAGGTACAACACAGCCACCACAGGAGGCAACACCGGGACACCACCAGGGTCGAGGGGTACCTCCCAGAACCTTTACGATAGTAGGGGGGCACCACAGGGGGCACTGCCACGAGGGGTAACACCAAGGGGTAACTTTAAATTGGTAGCTTTGCTCAGCGTTGGCCCATAAGTATTGACCTGTTCCCCTCGCCCGTCTGCCTGGGGTGCCACCTCGCGCCACACAGCATCTCCCCATGGCCACTCCTCTCCCATTTACCGCTTCTCCCCCCTTCTGCGCCTCCCACAGGGGAGGGTGTGGGCTGGTCGAGAATGGAAGGGCTTGTGGCAGCCATGAATACGCGCGTACGGGGCCAGGAGAGAGGTTTAACAGGTATTCTCTGGCTGTGACGTAGGCGGACTTACCTTACGCATGCGCAGTGATGATTCTTGGGGCCTCATCTCGCCACTACCTTGTCCCGCACTCCCACGCACTCTCGCACACACTCGGGTACCTCAGCGCACTCATACACACACTCGTGTACCTCAGCGCACTCCCACACACAACACCTGACCACTCTCTTAATCACTTGATTACGGATACTTAGCTTATGCACACACACACACACTCATACACACATGACACCATATACTTACACAACACCACGCACTCACACGTCACCCCACACTCATATCCACATGACGCCACACACTCAAAACGCACTGAACTTAAAGACACGTAGCCAGCAAGACTTCAGGTTGTTCCTTCAGTACGGCCAGTCATTCTTGTAGAGGATTTGGTGGACCTCAGGTCGTGTTCCTCGCCATCTCTGTAAAGCGTCTGACGCGGTGAATCGCAAGTGTTCCTTTGGTTTCTCTGCTTCTCTCTGTACTCTTGATACTCAGCTTTCTCTCCAGGCATCCCATCGTGGGTGGCGTTCCACAATTGACGTCTTCCCCTTCTATCCTGTCAGTAGTTGGTGTCCCTCAGGCCTGTCTCTCTCCTGTTAACAACAGCATTTCTCCTTTTCAGCAAATGGTCTTCCCTTAGACTCTAACTTGGTTCCAATTCTACATGCTTCAGCTGATTGATGCTTGTTCTTTTTCTCGCACTGAACTATTCCCTCTCGAAATGCACACTTAAACATCATGGAATGGGAAAGGTATAATTCTAGATCTCTTTCAGATATCAGTTGCTTCCTACTGTTACATTTAAAACAAACGTAAATATGTCAGACATAGTCACATCCTCTCACTCTATCCTGGACGTCCCACATATAGAACATTGCGATTTTGCATGTCTAAGGCTGGATGGAGGGTGTTGTATAGCTGCTGGAATTGTGTTCTACTCTCAATCATCTCTTCCAGAGCTGCAGGGGCGCCTCACTGACACCAGCGTGGGGCAAGTGCAGGCATATCTGGCGTGACTCTTGGTCCACTCTCTTTCTCGGTCTCTTAGATCGGTATGAAAAATCCTACTGCTTCGTAGATATCCTTTGTTCAGTCATCCCTTTTCCGTCCGCCATGATTGTCGCTTTCCCCACTCCCTTTCTCTCTCTGTTATGCTGGTAATAATTCGGCCATTGTTCTCGTGAGCAGTCTGCGGTAAGCGTCGGCCTGCTGCTGCTTCCCATGGTTTGGGTGTGGAAGCCAACCATACGAGGATGAAGCGTTACGATGCCTCATTCATTCCACGAGTCGCGAAGCTATTGAAATTCCCTCTCTCTTTTCCGTCTTTTCCTTCTTCCTTACATTATAACCTTTCTACTCAGGTCTACACACACCTGAAGACCTCAAACCTGCTAATTTACACATCTGTCAATCGAGTTGGACGTGGGTGACGTCTGACGTGTATAATAATGTACTTTATTTTTTTGCTACACTTAAGATACTGATAACTCCACTTAAGTACTTATTTACCTTGCTCAAGCACTTAAGATCCACCTTGAAACGTTTTTACCTTACAATAATACTTCATCTTAAATAAGCACTGAAAATACTTTTCTACCATACTTAGAACACTTTTAAAGATACTTTTTTTCGACCTTATATAAAATAATTTAACCATAATTGAAATACTTTTTTGTAGCCTTATCAAAAATATATATACCATAAGGTACTTTGTCGTTTACATATATGTAATCACATGTGATATTACATAGCCAAGGTCAGGGAACGCGACATGTGAAAAAAATTCTGATCCATTGGTAATGATAGCAGCAGACAAGAAAGGAAATATCTCGTAGAGTGATAGCAACAATATAGCCGGAGAAGATATCAGCCATGACTCCAGCTATAACCATTGTCCGATTCCTGGCCTACAGGAATTATGGTGTGGGAACTCTTGGTAACAATGCCCGGGGAGTGGAGGAGCCCTGAGCATAACAATAACAGTAGGGGGAGTGAAGAACATCAGATTCATATCGCAAATACCCAGAGAGTACCTGCGGAGCCCTGGCTGGGAAACAGAATATTGGAAAACGCGACGAAAAAGGGGGAAAAAATATTGGCAATAATAGACTGTATTTAAAGCCCTAATAACAGTGATATACGGACGATGTCGGAACCCTGAAATACATATAACTCTCTGGAGGGTGTAGGAACCCTGACACAGTCACAATAGCCAGATAAAGAACCTCACCCTTCATAACAACAAGAGTCCAACTTGTGTAGGCGAAAGATGGCAACAATTTGTCAGGTACGGAATATATGATGACGTTGGTGGGGGACGGACGCCATACTGGGAGGAGAAACTGGCTCGCTCGCGGGCTGTGAATGGCGGTGGGGGTGACCAGTTGGCGAATTTATTGGTTGATTTCTCGCTCACTGGGATTTCATTGGTACCGCCGACAATGTGTTAGTGTGTGCGTGCGTGTGTGTTTGTGTGTGTGTGTAAGCATTTTCGTATGTCTTCTTATTTATATCTATATCTATCTGTCTACCTATCTATCTATATCTATATGTATCTCCCCTGATGATGTGATCATTACACGAAAGGGCACTTGGGAACTTATCGTGTTTCATTTCCCAGTGGATCAGAAGGAATATATATATATATATCTATATATATATATTTATATATATATATATATATA
>JAYMFT010405411.1:0-18618 GCA_038088735.1 Panulirus argus | reverse complement strand
TATATATATGTGTGTGTGTGTGTGTACGATGGCAGGTTATTCCCTCGTCACACTGACCATATGTATGATGGCAGGATATTCCCTCGTCACACTGACCACATGTATGATGGCAGGATATTCTCTCGTCACAGTGACTATATATATGATGGCAGGATATTCTCTCGTCACTCTGACCATAAGTATGATGGCAGGATATTCTCTCGTCACACTGACCATATGTATGATAGTATGAGATTCTCTCGTCACTCTGACCATATGTATGATGGCAGGATGTTCTCTCGTCACACTGACTGTATGTATGATGGCGGGATATTCTATCGTCACACAGACCATGTGTATGAGGACGGGACATTCTCTCGTCACACAAACCATTTGTATGATGGCAGGATATTCTCTCGTCATACTAACCAAAAGTATGATGGTAGGAGATTTTCCCGTCATAATGTCCTTATGTATGATGGCAGGATATTCTCTCGTCACATTGACCATATGTATGATGGCAGGACATTCTCTCATCACACTGACCATATGTATGATGGCAGGAGATTCTCTCGTCAATCTGACCATATGTATGATGGCAGGATATTCTTCCGCCACACTGACCATATGTTTGATGGTAAGATATTCTCTCGTTACACTGCCATATATATGATGGCAGGATATTCTCTTTTCACACTGATCATATGTATGATGGTAGGATTGTCTCGTCATACTGACCATATGTATGATGGCAGTAGATTCTCTCGTCACACTGACCATATGTATGAGAGTAAGAGATTCTCTCGTCACATTGACCATATGTATGATGGCAGGAAATTTTCTCGTCACATTGACCATATCTATTATAGCAGGACATTCTCTCGTCACACTAACCATATGTATGATGACAGAATATTCTCTCGTCACGCTGACCAAATGTATGATGGCAGGGTATTCTCTCGTCACACTGAATACGTGTATGATGCTGGATATCATCTCTTCCCACTGATCATATATATGATGGCTAGATATTCTCTCGTCACACTGACCATATATATGATGGCAAGATATTCTCTCGTCAGACTAACCACATGCATGAAGGCACGATATTTTCTCGCCACACTAAGCATATGTATGATTGCCGGATATTCTCTAGCCACACACATAATATGTGTAATAGCACGATATTCTCTGCTCAAAATGACCATATGTATGATGGCATGATATTCTCTAAACACACTGACTATATGTATGATGGGAGGAAATTCGCTCGCCACACTGACAATATGCTTGATTGCAGCATATTCTCTCGTCACACTGACCGTATGTATAATGGCATGATATTCTCTCGTGACACTGACCATATGTATGCTGAATAATCTCTCGTCACACTGACCATGTGTATGACGGCAGGACATTCTCTCGTCACAATGACCATATGTATGATGGCAGGATATTCTCTCCTCACACTGACCATAAAAATGATGGCAGGACGTTCTCTCGTCACACTGACCATATGTATGATAGGAGAAAATTCTCTTGTCACACTAACCATATGTATAATGGCAGGATATTCTCTCGCCACACTGACCATATGTATTATGGTAGGATATTCTCTCGTAACACTGACCATATATATGATGGCAGGATATTCTCTTTTCACACTGATCATATGTATGATGGTAGGATTGTCTCGTCACACTGACCATATGTATGATGGCAGTAGATTCTCTCGTCTTACTGACCATATGTGTGAGGGCAAGAGATTCTCTCGTCACATTGACCATATGTATGATGGCAGGAAATTTTCTCGTCATACAGACCTTATGAATGATGGCAGGATATTCTCTCGTCACACTGATCATATGTATGATGGCAGGATATTTTTTCGTCACAATGACCATATGTATAATGGCTGGATATTCTCCCGTCACAGTGACAATAAGCATGATGTCATGATATTCTTTCGTCACACTGACCATATGACTGATGGCAGGAGATTCCCTCGTCATACTGATCATATGTATTATGGTAAGGGATTCTCTCGTCACATTGACAATATGTATGATGGCAGAATATTCTCTCGTCAAACTGACCATATGAATGATGTCAGGATATTCTCTCGTTACACTGACCATGTATATGAGAGGACATTCTCTCGTCACAGGGACCATATGTTTGATGGTAGGATACTGTCTCATCACACTGAGCATATGTGTGATGGCGGGATGTTCTCTCTTCACATTGACCATAGGTATTATAGCAGGACATTCTCCCGTCACACTAACCATATGTATGATGATAGGATATTCTTTCGTCACGCTGACCAAATGTATGATGGCAGGATATTCTCTCGTCACACTGAACATGTGTATGATGCTGGATATCATCTCGTCACACTGATCATATATATGATGGCTAGATATTCTCTCGTCACACTGACCATATATATGATGGCAAGATATTCCCTTGTCAAACTAACCACATGTATGAAGGCACGATATTTTCTTGCCAAACTAACCATATGTATGATTGTTAGATATTCTCTAGTCACACAGATAATATATGTAATGGCACGATATTCTCTTCTCAAAATGACCATATGTATGACAGCATGATATTCTCTAGACACACTGACTATATGTATGATGGGAGGATATTCTCTCGTCATACTGACCATATGCTTGATGGCAGCAGATTCTCTCGTCACACTGACCGTATGTATAATGGCATGATATTCTCTCGTCACATTGACCATATGTATGATGAATAATCTTTCGTCACACTGACCATGTGTATGACGGTAGGACATTCTCTCGTCACAATGACCATATGTATGATGGCAGGATATTCTCTCCTCACACTGACCATATGTATGAAAGCAGAATATTCTCTTGTCACACTAACCATATGTATGATGGTAGGAGATTCTCTCGTTACACTGGCCATACGTATGATTGCAGGATAATCTCTCCTCACACTGACTGTATGTGTAATGGCAGGACAGTCTTTTGTCTCACTGACCATATGCATGATGGCAGGGTATTACCTCGTCACACACACCATATGTATAATGTTAGGATGTTCTCTCGTCACGCTGACTATACGTATGTTGGCAGGTTATACTATTCTCACACTGGCAATATATATGATGGCAGGACATTCTATCCTCAAACTGACCTTACATATGATGGCAGGATATTCTCTTCTCACACTGACTATATGTATGATGGCAGGAGATTGTCTCGTCAAACTGATCATACAGAAGATGTTGCATATTCTCTCGTAACACTGAACATATGTATGATGGCAAGATATTCTCTCGTCACAATGACCATATATATGATGCTTGATTTGTCTAGTCACACTAAACATATGTATGATGGCTGGGTATTTTCTCGTCACAATGACCTTATGTATGATGTCAGGATATTCTCTCGTCACACTGATTATATGTTTAATGGCAGGATATTCTCTCGTCACACTGACAATGTGTATAAGGGCAGGACATTCTCTCGTCACACTAACCATATTTATGATGGCAGGATATTATCTCATCACACTAACCATAAGTATGATGGTAGGAGATTCTCCCGCTATACTCTCCATATATATGATGGCAGGCTATTCTCTCGTCACACTGACCATATGTATGATTGCCGGACACTCTAGTCACACTGACCATATGAATGACTGCAGGACACTCTCTCGTCACACCGATCATATGTATGATGGCAGGACATTTTCTCTTCATACTGACCATATGTATGATGGCAGGACATTCTCTCGTTGCTCTGACTATATGTATGTTGGCAGGATATTCTCTCGCCACACTGACCATATATATGACGGTAGGATATTCTCTCGTCACACTGACCATATGATGGCAGGATATTCTCTCGTCACACTGATCATATTTATGATGGTAAGATATTGTCTCGTCACACCGAACATATGTATGATGGCAGTATATTCTCTCGTCACACTGAAAATATGAATGTGGGCAGGACATTCTCTCGTCACACTGACCATATGTATGATGGTAGGAAATTCTTCGTCACACTGACTTTATGAATGATGGCTGGACATTCTCTTGTTACACTGATTATATGTATGATGGCAGGATATTCTCTCGTTATACTAACTATGTGTATGATGCTGGATATTATCTAGTCACACTGATCACATGTATGATGGCAGGATAATCTCTCGTCTCACTCACCATATATATGATGGCAAGATATTCTCTCGTCAAACTAACCACATGTATGAAGGCACGATATTTTCTCGACACACTGACTATATGTATGATGGCTGGATATTCTCTCGTCACACAGATAATATGTATAATGGCACGATATTCTCTTCTCAAAATGACTATATGTATGATGGCATGATATTCTCCAGACACACTGACCATATGTATGATAGCAGGATAAACTCTCGTCACAATGACTATATGCATGATGGCAGCAGATTCTCTCCTCACATTGACCATATGTATGCTGAAAATTTTCTCTTCACACTGACCATGTGTATGATGGCAGGACATCCACTCGTCACACTGACCATACGTATGATGGTAGGATATTCTCTCGTCACACTGACCATATGTATGATGGCAGAAAATTCTCTCGTCACACTAACCATACGTATGATGGCAGGAGATTCTGTCGTTACACTGACCATACGTATGATTACAAGATATTCTTTCCTCATCCTGACCGTATGTGTAATGGCAGGACATTTTTTTGTCACACTGACCATATGCATGATGGCAGGGTATTATCTCGTCACACAGACCTTATGTATAATGTCAGGATATTCTCTCGTCACGCTGACCATACGTATGTTGACAGGTTGTATTATCGTCACACTGGCAATATATATGATGGCAGGACATTCTCTCCTCACACTGACAGTATATATGATGACAGGATATTCTCTACTCACACTGACTATATGAATGACGGCAGGAGATTCTCTGGTCACACTGACCATATGGAAGATGCTGCATATTCTCTCGTCACACTGAACATATGTATGATGTCAGGATATTCTCTCGTCACACTAACTATATGTATGATGGCGAGATATTCTCTCGTCACACTGACCATGTGAATGAGGGCAGGACATTCTCTCGTCACACTGACCACTTGTATGATGGCAGGATATTCTCTCGTCACACTAACCATAATTATGATGGTAGGAGATTCTCCCGTCATACTGTCCTTATGTATGATGGCAGTATATTCTCTCGTCACACTGACCATATGTATGATGGCAGGACATTCGTCACACCGACCATATGTATGATGGCAGGACATTCTCTCGTCACACTGACCGTATGTATTTGAGAGGGAGATTCTCTCGTCACTCTGACGATATGTATAATGGCACGATATTCTCTTCCCAGACTGACCATATGTATGCTATAATTTTCCTTTTCACACTGACCATGTGTATAAAGGCTGGACATTCTCTCGTTACACTGACCATATGTATGATGGCATGATATTCTCTCGTCACACTGACCATATAAATGATGTCAGGACGTTCTCTCGTCACAGTGACCATAAGTATGATGCCAGAAATCCTCTCGTCACACTAACCATACGTATGATGGCAGGAGATTCTCTCGTTACACTGACCATACGTATGATTGCAGGATATTCTCTCCTCACACTGACCATATGTGTAATGGCAGGACATTCTTTTGTCACACTGACCATATGTATGATAGCAGGGTATTATCTCGTCACACACACCATATGTATGATGTCAGGATATTCTCTCGTCACGCTGACGATACGTATGTTGGCAAGTTATACTATCGGTACACTGGCAATATATATGATGTCAGGACATTTTCTCTTCACACTGACCGTATATATGATAGGAGGATATTCTGCACTCACAATGACTATATGAATGATGGCAGGAGATTCTATCGTCACACTGACCATATGGAAGATGCTGCATATTCTCCTGTAACACTAAACATACGTATGATGGCAAGATGTTCTCTCGTCACACTGACCATACATATGATGCTTGATTTCTCTAGTCACACTGACCATATGTATGACGGCAGGATATTCTCTCGTCACAGTGACCTTATGTATGATGTCAGGATATTATCTCGTCGCATTGACTATATGTATGACGGCGGTATATTCTCTCGTCACACTGACCATGTGTATGAGGGCATGATTTATCTCGTCACACGAAACATAAACATGATGGTAGGAGATTCTCCCGTCATACTGTCCATATATATGATGGCAGGATATTCTCTCGCCACACTGACCATATGTATGATGGCAGGACATTCACCTCGTCACACTGACCATATGTATGATGGCAGGATATTCTTTCGCCACACTGACCATATGTATGATGGCAGGATATTCTCTCACCACCCTGACCATATGTTTGATGGGAGGACATTCTCTCGTCACATTGACCATATATATATATGATGGCAGGATATTCTCTCGTCACACTGATCATATGTATGATGGCAGGATATTGTCTCGTCACACAGACCATATGTATGACGGCAGTAGATTCTCTAGTCACATTGACCATATGTATCAGTGCAGGACATTCTCTCGTCACACTGATCATATGCATGATTGCAGGATATTCTCTAGTCACACTGACCTTATGAATGATGAATGGACATTCTCTCGTCACACTGATCATATGTATGATGGCAGGATATTCTCTCGTCACAATGACCATATGTATAATGGCTGGATATTCTTACGTCACAGTGACCATATGCATGATATCAGGATATTTTCCCATCACACTGACCATATGCATGTTGACAGGAGATTCTCTCGTCACACTGATCATATGTATGATGGTAAGGGATTCTCTCGTCACACTGATAATATGTATGATGAGAGGACATTCCCTCGTCCCAAGGACCATAAGTATGATGGTAGGATACTGTCTCATCACACTGAGCATATGCGTGATGGCGGCATATTCTCTCGTCACATTGACCATATGTATTATGGGAGGACATTCTTTCGTCACACTAACCATAAGCACGATGACAGGATATTCTCTCGTCACAATGAGCATATGTATAATCGCTGGATATTCTTTCGTCACCCTGACCATATGCATGATGGCAGGATATTCTTTCGTCACACTGACCATGTGTATGATGCTGGATATTATCTCGTCACACTGATCATATGCATGATGGTAAAATATTCTCTCGTCACACTGATCATATGCATGATGGTAAAATATTCTCTCGTCACACTGACATTACATTTATAAGGACAACATATTCTCTCGTCAAACTAACCACATGTATGAAGGCACAATACTCTCTCGTCACACTAACCATATGTATGACGGCTGGATATTCTCTCGTCACACAGATAATATATATAATAGCACGGTATTCTCTTCTCAAAATGACCATATGTATGATGGCAGTATATTCTCTAGACACACTGACCATATGCATGATGGCAGCAGATTCTCTCGTCAAACTGACCGTATGTATAATGGCAGGATATTCTCTCGTAACACTGACCATATGTATGATTGCAGGATATTCTCTCCTAACACTGACCGTATGTGTAATTGCAGGACATTCTTTTGACACTGACCATATAAATGATGGCAGGACGTTCTCTCGTCACATCGAACATATGTATGATGGCAGAAAATTCTCTCGTCACACTAACCATATGTATGATGGCAGGAGATTCTATCGTTACACTGATCATATGTGATGTTCCTCCCACGGTAACAGACGGAGGAACACGGTGAAGCCAATTGGTAGAGCAGGAGTGGAGGAGTAAAGGTGCAAACAGCTTGACTGCCAACAAGGCAGCCCAATACTAAACTTTCGTCAGTTGACGTGGCGACAGCTGACGTGATAAGGTGGCAAATAAATAATTCCAATAAATAACCCAGAGCAACATTTACGTGGAAACTTACACCAAAAGTTTTATTTTTCTTTTTTTTAAATACATTAGAACCCAAGCGGGTAGCAAAACATCATAACATATGCAAAATAGATATATCATAAATCCCACTTTCCCGGGTTGTTCCCCGTGAGCACAAATCCCATTTTTCCCGTTCACGAGGGAGACTCTTAAGTACGACAAGTACTTCCTGGCGCTAACATTCTCCCCACCATAGGAGTACATGAAGAACTCCGATATTTGTAATACAAAATCTTTACCCAAATATGCAAAGTAATGCAAGGGAGAAGGCATACAAACGTTGAAATTAGCATTAGTCCAAGGACCCAATAATCCAAAGTAGTCCCAATACACAATATAAATCATAAATCATCACATAATACATATTATAAACTCAAACTGCACATACAAACACCATAAATCCAACTTATTAGGAGGCTTCACAGACCGTACTGTGAGTGACAGATAAGGTGAAGACAGAATAGTGGTGGAGTAATCATTACTAGAATCCTTAACATACACAGGGGAAACATCTGTTTGATGCAAAGCATCACTAGGACCATCCTTAGTAACATCCCCTGCAGATGAAAGCTCAAGTTATGTAACCTTTGCACTGGCCTGCAAATTACTCCCTTCAAGGTTTTAACATTAACACGGCGGATGACCCCATCCTTACCAGGAAATAACTCTACAACAACCCCAAGAGGCCAATGTAAGCGTGGAGACTTATCATCCTTAATTAACACAACAGATCCCTTCTTTAAGTTACATCTAGGCACAAAACCTTTGATGGTAGGGGGTAAATTTAATGTATAATCTGACATCCATAACTTCCAAAACTTGTCAAGTTGCTGTTGCCTCAAGCCTTCATGCTCACAGAGATCCTTAGAAGATACCTTGGGAAGCTGGTCATCTGCAGGTTGTATTTGAAATCCAGCTGCGTGTCCAATCAAAACGAGAAGGGGTTAAGGGGCTTAAAGAATCAGGATTCTCGCCAGCAAAAGTTAAGGGTCTAGAATTTACACAGGCTTCTATCTCGTGTAAGGTGGTTTCCAGTTCACATCTAGTCAAACACTTCTACACCTATAGGAGCACCTGTTACTTTTGCACATTGAATTGATTTGTCAACTGAGACATGTCTCCATGCATGTACAGTACTTCCATACACAAAATGCTTTCACTGCATCTGCTCTCCAGTCATTCATCTAGCATCATCTGCACTATCCCTTGCCCCAATCAATTTTCTTACAGTATCTAACTACCTTTTCCATCACCATACAGTCCTTAAAGTCTTTTATCCATTCATCTGATGACTTCGCAATACATAACCTTTTCACATATTCATTCTTCATTCTATGTATCCTCCAAATTTCAGCTAAACTACAAAATTATCCATTTTTTCTGTGTTTACTTTGGACCTGTCTTGACATATATATACATGAGTTTCTTAGCCATACATCAGTGTTGGGACAAGTACTCCTTCATGAAGCGATTTTGCACACTGTATACATTCAGTGGATCACCCAATTTCTCTCTCTTGCATAGCACTACTTTCAACTTAAGCCTTCCCAATATCTCTGCTACTAGATTTATTTCCCCAAATATTTAAGCTCATCTACAAACTCAGTTCTCCACCACACAAACATAGTCAACAATCTGACCTCTCTTTCTATTCCAAAACTATCATCTCACTTTTATTTTCATGCACTTTTAGCACCTTGCTCCTTCATACATCAGTAAAGCAGCCCACCATTCTATCCAACTCTTCCTTTGATTTACCTAATAGCTTATCAGTCTTCTGCATACAACAAATGCAACAAATTCTACTATCACCTCACCTCACCTCACTCATCACAGGCAACGCCCCATCCATGTAAATTATTAGGTAGCTGTCGTGACACTACACAAATACAAGTGCAACAAATTCCACAGTCACCTCATCTCACTCTCATCACATGCAATACCCCATCCATGAAAAATATTAGATAGCTGTATTGACGTTACACAACACTGATACACTCCCACATATGTTTTAGACCATTTGCTCATACCCTAGTGTACTCTTACATGTGCACTACTTTCATTTTAAAATTTCTTTTCAGCATTCAAAAGTCTTTCATACACACCTGACAATCAAAAAACTTGCCCAAGGGCCTTCCTGTTCACTTTATCATATGCTTTTTCTAAATCCTTAAATGCTGTAAAAGCTTCCCTTTTCTCTAAAACTTTCTCCACTAATTTTGTAAGTGCAAAACTCTGACTTACACTAAGATAATTAGTACAGAGTATACAAGGAGTTTGCATGTAGTAGTCTCTGTCCCAGCACTGACATATGTTTGTAAAACCCAAACCAACATTAGTAATGTGGGAAAATTAAAGTAATAAAGATGGCAAACTTGTGTAGTAGTAATACAGTAGAATGAAAAAGAAAGAGATACGAGATGGATATGTGTTGTGAAGAAGTTATCAGAAAGACTTAGAGGATGGTCATACAGAACATATGGAAGGTGATAGGCTGATTGGAATGGATATGAAATTAAGTGTAAAAAAAATTATGTACCACCATTGTGAATAGGGAGTCAAGAGTAAGGAGACTGACAGGAAATGGTTTGAAGTAAAGACCAGAGTCAGACAGGGAGGAGTATTGTCCCCTTTTATTCATCATCATATATGTATATGGATAAATGTCTAAGACGTGTCTACACGAGAAGATAAGGATATAACATTAGCATATGCAGATGATTTAGCTATCATAAATGAAAATGAGATAGATTAACAGGATACATTGGGTAGATGTTCAACTTGTTTGTGTATAAATAGTATGAAAATCAGTAAAAGTAAAATAGACATGTTGACTATTGCTGAAAACTAAGAAGAGTTTAACATATGTATATTTACTGCCCTAGGAGTCCCTTCTATCCTTACTTACTGCCCCAGGATTTCCTTCTATCCTTATGAATTTCCTGCTGCATTCACAAAGCTAGCCACATCCACCATCTACAAGAAATGATTAGTTCTAAGTGCTTCGGAATAATATTTAATGATGAAAATTTACAGCAGATGGATATAAACAGTAGAATTATTGAATACAGTGCAAACTTCATTATGCTATACTCTATACTAAAAGAATCTACCGTTGAAAGGCAGTGCAATTATAAGACCTGTTTTGATATGCGGATCATAAGCATAGTCACACACAACCAAAACGTGGTCACAAATCCAGGCTGCCAAAATAAGAGCACAAAGGGTAATCAGAAATGTTACAAAAATGGACATGATGAGAAACACCAAGATTTGAATGTTACACCTGTATTAGAAATAATTGAAAAGAACAAGCTATGGTGGCATAGCTACTCATATTCAAATAATTGAGCTGGACCCATTAAGGAATATGTGGAGCAGAATGTCCTAGGTTGAAATGAAGTGAAGGCATCAAAAACTTGTATAAAATGACCCTTGAGGATGTTGAGGAAAACATACAATAAAAGTTAGGAACGAGTGGAGAAGACTGACAGACATTGTCTTCCTGGCATCTGGTGAGAAAGTTGAGAAATAATTGAAGGAACTAGAAGAGGTTAACCTAGGTTATTCAAGTAAATCAAGAAGGTATTTGGTAGTATGATAGAAAGTACTATACTTGAAAAAATATGCAGTACCATTCAAGAGATGAGGGCTAGAGATCCTTTAGATAAGAAGCCTAGAATGACTTGGGAATGGGTATAAATTACTCATCCATCTAAAGAAAACTTAGCACACCAGATTAGCACAAGACCCCCTGAAAAGCAGTACTACAGAAAAGTTTTGTTTTCCAAATATACTATATTATGATTATTATTAATGTACCGTTATTATTATAATTATTATTATTTTTATTATTATTATTATTATTATTATTATTATTATTATATTATTATTATTATTAATAATAATAATAATATTATTATTATTATTATTTTTATTATTATTATTATTATTATTATTATTATTATTATTATTATTATTATCCATAGACCCTCTCTCTGGGGTACTGGAGCTTCAAGGCTACACTATGATAATTAGCAGGAAAATGATGGACTTTTCTGGAGAAAGGAGTTTCTTAATGGGCTTATAGGATTTTTCTGGAGAGAGGATTTCCTCGATGATGGTTCATCATTGCAGAATGTTACTCTCCCTTTGGCATGTGACCTCATGCAGGCAGAGACTAGTAACAACTGTTATTATCATTATTATTAATATTTTCATTACTATTGTTATTAATGTTGATATTATTATTGTGGTTTCAGGAGTGATAGGAATGTAAAAACATAAGGCTATCCACATACCCCCAATGATGACTTAGGGATATATAGTGATGTTCCTTCATCTTACATTAGCCAAGATTCCATCATTCTCAAAAGTCTGTTCTATGTGTTTCTTAGTAGACTGATAGAGAAGGACATGTACTACTACTTTTAGGGCTGGCCATAACAGAAAAGTTCAACATTAGTGTATTAGCCAGGGCAAAAGGACTTCCTGTTTACAAATAGCGCTAATCAAACTTTACTCACAAATACCCGAATGATGACACATGTGACTTGGGGATTACCATACATGGTAGCAGCTCAAGACCAGATCAAAACCATTGAAAGGATAAAAGAACTGTGGCTGAAGTAGAGTGAAATGTTTAGATTAGTGTTCACCAGTTCAGCAGCTCTAGTTGGGCATAAACAAACAACTTTTCATTCAGTTCCTGTCTGTTGTCCCCAAAATTATCCATGAGAATGAAACAATCTTGTTTTGCCATCTAGAAGTACCATTAAAGGTACGGAAACCACAACCATAGATGCCCTGGAACCAAGATGCAAAGTTGGGGAAGAAAGAGAGACACAAGTAATGTTGGGAAGGGGGCAGGCTGCCAACTGTAAATAAGCAACAATAATCATTCTATATAAATTACAGTAAAAATCATACACAATATGTATATCCTATAAATCTTACTAAGGATACATTAAAAAGATACCAGTCCATTGAGGGATTGGGAAAAAAAAAAAGTTGTACTGATGGAACACAAGAACACATCCAGTCTACACAATTCAAAAGTATTCTTTGCTGCTGGATGGATCAGTCTCCTAGTGTAAGGGAGTTAGCGACCTTCACTATGGTGGACTGTGATTAGTCAAAGTTGGACCCAAAATGATTGAGCTGTTGTTATCATGGGTTAATGGTTAACAATAAGTGGGAAATGCTTACACTACCCCCACATTGGTTAGACTTGGTGTTAGAAGATCCTAATCTACATAATATCCAACAGGACATATTGACTGATAAGAGAAAAAACTATTAACTTTAGATTATTCATGTGTGCATCATTGATGAAATTCTGTCTTTTCTCCAGACCATTTTTGGCTCTTCACATATGAAATGTGTTGTACTGAATGTGTTACTATTAGTGTTGTAATATTGATAAGATTCATGTCACCCTTTCTATTAGGAAGTATTTTCTTTTCTACAGGCTCTTCTTGAAACCCATGATACCATAGCAGATCGGCGGCACACAGGAGACGCAGGCACGTCAAGTGATAGCTTTAACGGGGTAAACGGTTGCTACAACACATCATTCATGCCGGAGGAAAATGGGTATCCGGTGGACGCCATCAGGATGGTGGGCCTCCGTAAGAGACCAGATGAACCCCTTGGGTTGACAGTGAGAGAAGATGAAAATGGTTACATGGTCATTGCAAGAATAATGGCTGGAGGCACAATTGACAGACAAGGTCTACTGCATGTTGGAGATGCCATCTGTGAGGTCAATGGAATTGAGGTATGAAACAAAATCTCACAAGATTGCAGTTTTTAGTCTTTAATTGTAGGATTTTTTTTTTTTTTTTTTTTTTTTTTTTTTCTGGTAAGTGTACTTTCCTTATGTGGTATTTTGGAGTGTTGATTTTAGATTCAAAACATGATTATATCCTCTGAAGTACTTTTTTGGTCTCTTAAGTGCAGATTTCATATGGCTAAGTTTTTTAATTAACATCTTGGAACAAAGATTTGTAAGGGATGTTTTTTTACACAATAATTTTGCAAATGAAGTATTTTTATTCTAAGTTTAAGATATTTTTTGCTCTGCTGACAACAGAAATTACTAAATCATGTTGAACAGAGGCATTGTGAAGAAAATAGCAATATTAATCAGAACTGAACTTTTAACAGTTGAAAAAGCAGTGTAAAAATGTATTCCCTTAATGAAAAAGTAAAGACTTTGACGTCATAGTAAGAAAATAGAGGTAGCAACAACCATAAGACTTTACTGAATTTGAGAACAGGAATTGCTTGAATGATACTTAAAAAGTAAGCTATCACCCACAAAATCAACTTGATAAAGAAAAGATTATGATTGAGCCTGATTATAAAATTGAGTACATGCCTGGAATTCCCACCTAGTTATTATATTGGACAGTATATTACATGGATTAGGTTACATAACCATAGCGTTCTGGCCTGACTTTTTCTGTAAAAGGTAAATATTGGTAATGTATGTTACCAAACTGACAGGTGTGCTAAGAGAGATTTTTGGATAGGAATATGCTGAGAGGTACAGCTGGTGGGATATCTATTCATCTGGTGGTTGAGTTATGGGTGGAAGTTTGTAGAGGCTCTATGAAAAGAGAAAGAGTGGGAGTAAGATTGTGAAAGTAAGTGAGCTTAGGAAAGAGGCTTGTATAAGAATATACCTTAGAGATAGGATGAAGAATGGCAGAAGGTGAGATTATACATAACTTGGGGAGTGGATAAGGAATGTGAGATCTTTTGCGAAGTAGTACTTACACGTGTGAGAGAAATGTGTGATATGTGGAAGGTGGGCTGTGAGCTCATAAGAGAGGTTACAGAGTAGTGGTATGTGGGAGTTAAACTGCCAGTCGAATGAAAAAGAGAGTTGTCAGGGTATTACTTGCAGGGTTGAAGTGTGTGTGATTGGGATATGTAAAAGAGGAAATGGCAGTAGGTCAGAGGAATGGTGCATGAGGTACAAAATAGGGCATAGTGAGTTGGTGTGAGAGAATGCAGTTTCAGCAGACTTAAGGGAAGATAAGGCAGTTTTGCTGAATAGTTAGTTAGAATACTCATTATATGTATGGCTTAACATGAGGTGTCTGAAGATTTGTGTAATGCCATTATAGTGCCATTGCATAAAGGTAATGAGGTCAGAAGTGAATGTTTGATATACAGAGGTACAGTATAATTTTTTTTTAGTGTACCTGGTAAGTTATATAGGAGAATGGTGATTGAGAATGTGGTGGCATGCACAGTGCATCAGATCTGGGAGGAACATCTTTGTTTGAGGAGTAGTAGAGGATGTGTGGTTTAAGTGTTAGCTCCAAAGAATGTTTATAAGGAATACTAAGAGAAAAGAGGCATTTTATGTGGCATACATGGATTTGGAGAAGATGTACAACAGAGTTGATTGAAATATTCTGTAGATGTTGCAAATATATGGTGAGGGTGGAATGCTATTAGAAGCAGTGAGGAGTTTCTTTCAAGAGATTAAGGCATTAGTTTGAATAGGATGAGAGGAGAGTGAATGATTCCAAGTGAAGGTGGGAATGCAGTAATGGCATGTAATATCACAATGGCTGTTTAATCTGTTTTTGGATGGGGTGGTGAGGGAAGTAAGTCCAGGCTTCTTGGAAAGAGGGGTAAGTTTGCAGCCTGTTGCAGATGTGGTTACCAGGGAGATGAGTCAGTTGTTGTTTGCTGATAACATGGCCCTATTGCCAGACTTGAGTGAGAAACTGCAGATGCTGGTGTCTGAGTTTGGGACAGTATGTGAAAGAGAAAGTTGAGAGGTAATGTAAATATAAGTAAGTTCGTGAAGTTTAGTAGGGGAAGGAGACGGATTAGTTAGATTGTAAGTTTGAATGGACAAAAGCTGAGTAAGCTGGGTGCTTTAGAGACCTGGGATTTGATATTACAGCAGCTGGAACAATGGGAGCTGAGGTTAGCAGGAGGGTAGGTGAAGGAGCTTAATGTCCTAGAGTGTGTTGAGAAAGAGATCACTGTCTGTAAGGGCACAGATGAATATTTGATTGTAAAGTAGTCCCTTTGGTGTTGTGTGGATGTAAGACATGTAACTTAGATCAAAAATATGGAATTGGGTGGATGTGTTAGAAATGAGGTGCTTGAGGAGCTCATGTTGTGTAAGAAATGATGATTAAGTAAAAAAAGAAAAGTTTGGTAATAATACAAGTATGGTTTAGATAGCTTGAAGAGGATTTGCTGAAATGGTTTATGCTTGTGGAGGGGATGAATGAGTAGAGGGCAAATAAAAAGGTATACTTATGTCAGATGTAGTGGGAACAAGGAGAAAAGTTAGACTGAATCAGAGATGGAGGGATGGAGTGAAAGATGTTTTGAGATGCAGGGGGATGTAAAGCATGCATGGGATAGAGTGAACTGGAGCGATGTAGTATACATGGGGTGACATGCTGTCAATAAGCTGAATCAGGGCATATAAAACAGTCAGGGAAAACTACAGAAAAGTCGGGTGGGCTTGGCTTTGGATAGGGTGCTATAGTTTTGGTGCATTATACTTTACAGCATGAGAGTGGATATAAGTAAAGCGACCAGTCTTCATTTTCCCTAGAGCTACTTAACTTTGCAGGAAACAGCAAACAAGCATGAAAAAATTGATCAAAGCCTGCCAGTTAATGATAGCATCCAGTTTCAGGTCATCCCAGTTTGGCAAGCAACAGACTTTTGTTTACATCTTTATAGAGATGGCCTTTAATAATGATGAAACTGGATACCTCTAGCAAGGTGCTATTACAATATAGCAGAAAAGTTTCCCCTAAATAAACCTTTGTCATGAGCATCAACTTTGGCTCCTCCCTTCATACAGAGTTGTCCAGATTACATACATGCTATGGAAAAATATTTAAATGCTAGGCAATCTTTAAGTGAGTCTGCTGGCTGTTGCCAAGCCTCAGCCTTGCCTTTTTCTTTAGTCAGGATGAAATTAATTCGAAGTTAATGATTATCGTACTTGCCACAGAGGAGTGTGGGTGCTGCTACCGTAGCTATATTTTACTGTGGATATTTTTTTGAAATTATAAAATTCCTTCCTGAGCTTAGTCAGCCCACTATTAATTGAGATGGTTTCTAGTGATACAGAATATTATCTCTTGAATATTTGAATAAGGCTTCTGTAGAGTGAATATTTCAAGAGTCTGCTTGAATTAAGGGTCCCTAATTGCTATTTGGAATTATGTATTTTGGTTTCCATATAATGCAACTGGACACTTCTAGCAAGATAATGTTTATATATGGAAGGAAAGTCAGTAGGCAACACTTTTCATAAATCCAGAGTTTCTGGCAGTCATATAGATGGCAATGGTTTAATGAGTATAAGTGGAAAGTTTTTCTTATTCTTATGCTGTTAACCTAGGATGGATATGCTGTGCAGTGTTGTTCTATTGATAGGGTGGGAGAGGAGAGTAAGTTTGACTGTTGGTTTATTTTTCTTGATAAAGCTGTGCTAGTCTTATACTGTGGTTTTTTCCTCCGTTTGTGTGTGTATCCTTTAAGTTTTTCTCCAAGTGTAGAATGATGTGCCAACATCATGCTGTGTCTGTTGAAGTATCACGTGTTGTAAGGAGGGCTGACTGTGAATTTGTGAAGGCTAAAGTCCCGTACATATAATATCCTTAGGGTTTCCATATTTTCAAGGGAGGTCCTGGAGGAAGTGGAGTGTTTTAGTTAGGTACCTGGAGGTGAATGCAGCGATGGATGGAACCATGGAATTGAGGTAAGTCACACAGTAGATGAGACGGGTTAAGGTCCAGGGTGCTTTAAATCCTTTCACTGTGGCACTCCAAATATTTACTGCATACTCTGCTTGTGGGATGTTTTTAGATATTTAAAAATGAAATCTCCCCAAGTTTGCTATTACAGTTAACTAGACCACAGTTTCATATATAAAATGAAATACAACTTAATCAAGTGAAACATTGTTTACTGAAGCTGCGCACCCTTTAATTTATGCTGCACTGCTGCCAAGCATATGAGGTACTTCAGGAGCACCGTCAAGCATAAATAGTGAGATGTGTGGTATATTTGGAAGTGTTTCATCACAAACACATGGGAACGCTTTGGGTTTTTATCACTAATATCTCTTGTTTTGTAAGAGTGCCACAGCTTCACAAATTATTACATAGCATGATGATGCAAGTACCATTTAGGTTTCCCTAACTATCTCCTCTTATACTGAGCAGTGTATAAAACAAAACTAGGCTGTAGCATCTGATAAGAGTACATGGGATGCCACAGCAAGTATTAATGTTTGTATATTTCACCTCAAGGCAGAGGCATTGGTTAAAGAATTATTAACTCCTACACCTCAGCTGCATTGGATACAAAAAAGTGACTGGGATGTACATGCATTAGCCACTGTCAGTGGGATAAGGGGTACGAGGAAGAAAAGGTCAGTGTCTGTGAGGAAAAAGGTTTGTTTGAAGTATGTTGTTCCAGTAGCATTGTATGGTTGCAATGTCTTGGTCTTAATTGCAAAGGAAATAAAGTGTTGATGACAATGTGTGACTTGAGATGTGTTAATTTTAAGAAATAACACTCACGTTTCCGTTTCAAAGGTGGTGTTTGTGCTTATTCTAGCATAAACACACCTGTTGCTCGCCTCAAGGACCTT
>JAYMFT010405400.1:0-18618 GCA_038088735.1 Panulirus argus | reverse complement strand
GTGTGTGAGGAACCAGTGGGGGATAAACCTCAATACAATATGGGAGTGTGTGAGGAACCAGTGGGGGATAAACCTCATATACAATATGGGAGTGTGTGAGCAACCAGTGGAGGATAGACCTCAATACAATATGGGAGTGTGTGCGGAACCAGCGGGGGATAAACCTAAGTACAAAATGGGAGTGTTTGAGGATCCAGTGGGGTCTAAACCTTAATACAATATAGGAGTGTGTGACGAACCAGTTGAGGATAAATATTCATACAATATGGGAGATTGTGTGGAGCCAGAAGGGTATAAACCTCAATACAATATGGGAGTGTGTGAGGAACCACTGGGGTACAAACCTCAATACAATATGGGAGTTTGTGAGGTACCAGTGGGGGATAAACCTTAATACAATATGGGAGAGTGTGAGAAACCATTTGGGGATAAACCTCAATACAATATGGGAGTGTGTGAGTTACCAGTCTGGTATAAACCTGAATACAATATGGGAGTGTGTAAGGAACCAGTGGGATGTAAACCTCAATACAATATGGGATTTTGTGAGGAACTAGAGGGGTATAAACCTCAGTACAATATGGGAGTGTGTGAAGAACCAGTGGGGGATGAACCTCATTACAATATCGGGGTGTCTGAGGAAAAACTGGTGTATAAACCTATATGCAATATGGGAGTGTATGAGGAACCAGTTTCGGATAAACCTCAATACAATATGGGAGTGTATGAGGATAAAGTGGGGTATGAACCTCAATACAATATGGGAGTGTGTGAGGAAGAAGTGGGGAATAAACCTCAATACAATATGGGAGGATTTGACAAACCAGTGGGAGATAAACCTCAATACAACATGGGAGAGTGTGAGAAATCAATTGGGTATAATCCTTAAGAATATATAGGAGTATGTTAGGAATCAGTGGGAGATGAACCTCAATACAATATGGGAGTTTGTGAGGAAGCAGTGGGAGAAAAACTTCAATACAATATACGAGTGTGTAAGGAAGCAATCGGGGATAAATCTTAATACAATATGGG
The DNA here is from genome assembly GCA_038088735.1 of Panulirus argus. Taxonomy (NCBI): domain Eukaryota; kingdom Metazoa; phylum Arthropoda; class Malacostraca; order Decapoda; family Palinuridae; genus Panulirus; species Panulirus argus. The sequence continues at coordinate 17,583 of JAYMFT010405400.1, read as the reverse complement.
AGTGTGTGAGGAACCAGTGGGGGATAAACCTCAATATAATATGGGAGTGTGTGAGGAACCAGTGGGGTATAAACCACAACACAATATGGGATTTTGTGAGGAACCAGAGGGGGATAAACCTCAATACAATATGGGAGCGTGTGAGAAACCATTAGGGGATAAATCCCAATATAATATGGGAGTGTGTGAGGAACCAGGGGGGTATAAACCTCAATACAATATGGGAGTGTGTGAGGAACCAGTGGAGTATAAACCTCAATATAATATGGGAGTGTGTGAGTAGCCACTGGGGGATAAAACTCAATACAATATGGGAGGTAGTGAGGAACCTATGTTGTATAAACATCAATACAATATGGGAGAGTGTGAGGAACCATTGTTTTATAAACCTCAATACAATATGGGAGTTTTTGAGGAACTATTGGGGGATAAACCTTAATAAAATATGGGAGCGTGTCAGAAACAAGTGGAGGATAAATCTGAATACAATATGGGAGTGTGTGAGTAAATAGTGGGGTATAACCTTCAGTATAATATGGGAGTGTGTGAGGAACCAGTGGGGAAAAGACCTCAATAGAATATGTTAGCGTGTGAGAAACCAGTGGGGGATAAACCTTAATACAATATGGGAGTGTGTGACGAACGAGTGGGATATAAACCTCAATACAGTATGGGAGTTTGTGAGGAATCATTGGGGTATAAACCTCAATACCTTATGGGATTGTGTGAGAAACAAGTGAGGTAAAAACTTCAAAACAATATGGGAGTGTGTGAGGAACTATTGTGGGATAAACCTTAATGCAATTTGGGAGTGTGTGAGTAACCAGTGGGGTATAACCCTCAAAATTGTATGGGAGTGTATGAGGAACCAGTGGGGTATAAATGTTAATACAGTATGGGAGTGTATGAGAAAGAAGTGGGGGATAAACCTCAATACATTATGGGAGTTTGCGAGGAACTATTGTTGTATAAACCTCAAAACAATGTGGGAGTGTGTGAGGAACCAATGGGGTATAAACCTCGATACAATATGGGAGTGTGTGAGGAATCAGTGGGGGATAAACCTCAATGCAATATGGGAGTGTGTGAGGAACCAGTGGGGGATAAACCTCAATGCAATATGGCAGTGTTTGAGAAACCAGTGGGGTATAAACCTTAATACAATATAGGAGTGTGTGAGGAACTAGTGGGGGATAAACCTCAGTACAATATGGGAGTGTGTGACGAATCATTGGGGGATAAACCTCATACAATATGGGAGTTTATAAGGAACCAGTCGGGGGAAAACGTCAATACAATATGGGAGTGTGTGAGAAACCAGTGTAGCATAAACCTCAATACAATATGGCAGTGTGCGAGGAGCCAGTGGGGTATAAACCTCAGTATAATATGGGAACGTGTGAGAAACCATTAGGCGATGAAACTCAATACAATATTAGAGTGTGTGAGGAAATATTGGGGGATAAACTTCAATATAATATAGGAGTGTGTGAGGAACCAGTGGGGTATATACCTCAATAATATATGGGAGTGCGTGAAGAACCAGTGGGGGATAAACCTAAATACAATATGGGAGTGTGTGACGAACCAGTGGCGTATAAACCTCAGTATAATATGGGAGTGTGTGAGGAACCAGTAGGGGAAAAACCTCAATACAATATGGAAGTGTGTGAGGAAACAGTGGGGTATAAACCTCAATACAATATGAAAGTGTGTAAGGAAACACTGGGGGATAAACCTTATTGCAGTATAGGAGTCTTTCAGGAACCAGTGGGGTATAACCCTCAATACAATACGGTAGTGTGTGAGGAACCAGTGGGGGATAAACCTCAATACAATATTGGAGTGTTTGAGGACCCAGTGGGGGATAAACCTCAATACAATATGGGAGCGTGTGAGGAACCAGTGTGGGATATACATCAATACACTATCGGAGTGTGTGAGGAACCAATTGGGTATAAACCTCACTACAATATGGGAGTGTGTAAGGAACCATTGGGGGATAAACCTGAATATAATATGGGAGTGTTTGAGAAACCAGTGAGGTATAAACCTCAATACAATATGGGAATGTGTGAGGAACCATTGGGGAATAAACCTTAATATAATAAGGGAGCGTGTGAGAAAAAAGTGGGGGATGAATATCAATATAATATGGGAGAGTATGAGTAACCAGTTGGGTATAGCCCTCAATATAATATGGGAGTGTGTGAGGAAACAGTGGGGGATAAACCTAAATACAATATGGAAGTGGTTGAGGATCCAGTGGGGTATAACCCTCAATACAATATGGGAGTGTGTGAGGAACCAGTGGGGGATAAACGTCAATACAATATGGGAGTGTGTGAGGAACCAGTGGGGTATAAACCTCAATACACTATGGGAGTGTGTGAGGAGCCAGTGGGGTATAAACCTCAATACAATATGGGAGAGTATGAGGAACCAGTGGGGGATAATCTTCAATACAATATGGGAGCGTGTGAGAAACCAGTTGGGGATAAACCTCAACACAATATGGAAGTATGTGAGGAACCACCGAGGAAAAACCTCAATACAATATGGGAGTGTGTGAGGAACCATTTGTGTATAAATCTCAATACAATATGGGAGTGTATGAAGAATCAGTGGGGGAGAAGCGTCAATACACTATGGGAGCATGTTAGGAACCAGTGGGGTATAAACTTCAATACAGTATGGGAGTTTGTGTATAACCAGTAGGGGATAAACCTCAATGCAATATGGGAGTGTGTGAGAAACCACTGGGGTATAAACCTCAATACAATATGTGAGTCTCTGAGGAACTAGTGGGGCATAAACCTCAATACAATATGGGAGTGTCTGAAGAACTAGTGGGGGATAAACCTCAATACAATATGGGAGTGTTTGAGGAACCAATGGGGGATAAACCTCAATACAATATGGGAGTGTTTGAGGAACCAATGGGGGATAAACCTCAGTACAATATGGGAGCGTGTGAGAGACCTCTGAGGGATAAACCTCAATACAATATGGGAGTGTGCGAGGAAACAGTGGGGGATTAACCTCAATAAAAACGGGAGTGTGTGAGGAACCAGTGTGGTATAAACCACAATACAATATGGGAGTTTTGGAAGAATCTGTGGGGGATAAAGCGAAATGCAATATGGGAGGGTCTGACGAACCACTGGGGTATAACCCTCAATACAATACCTACCCTAACCTAACCTAACCTAACCTCAGTACAATATGGGATTGTTCGAGGAACCAATGGGGTATGAGCCTCAATACAATATGGAAGTGTGTGAAGATACAGTCGGGGATAAACCTTATTGCAATATGGGAGTGTGTGAGGAAAGTGTGGGGTATAAACCTCAATACAATATGAGAGTGTGTGATGAACCAACAGGAGATAAACCTCAATACATTGTGGGAGTCTGAGAGGAACCAGTGGGGTATAAACCTCAATACAATAAGGAAATGTGTGAGGAACCAGTTGAGATTTAACCTCTATACAATATGGGTGTGTGTGAGGAACCTGTGGTGGATAAATCTCAATAAAGTATGGAGTGTGTGACGAACCAGTGGGGTATAAACCTCACTACAATATGGGATTGTGTGAGGAACCAGTGGGGGATAAAACTTAAATACAATATGGGAGTGTGTGAGGAAACAATGGGGGATAAACTTTAATACAATATGGGAGTGTGTGAGGAACCAGTGGAGTATAAACATCAGTACAATATGGGTGTGTTAGAGGAACCAGTGGTGCATAAACCTCAAAACAATATTGGAGTGTGTAATAAACCAGAGGGGTATAAACCTCAATACAATATGGGAGTGTGTGAAGAACCCGTGTGGGATAAATCTCAGTACAAAATGGGACTGTGTGAGGATCCAGTGGGGTATAAACCTCAGTTCAATATAGGAGTGCTTGAGGAACCAGTATGGGATAAACATCGATACAATATGGGAGTGTGTGAGAAACCAGTATGGAATAAACCTCAATACAATATGGGAGTGTGTGAGGAACCACTGGGGAATAAAGCTCAATACAGTATGGGAGTGTGTGAGGAACCAGTGGGGGATTAACCTCAATACAATATGGGAATGTGTGAGGAACCATTGGGGATAAACCTTAATACAATATGGGAGTGTGTGACGAACCAGTAGAGTATAAATATTCATACAATATGGGAGTTTATGACGAACCAGTAGAGGATAAATATTCATACAATATAGGAGTGTGTGTGGAGCCATTGGGGTATAAACTTCAATACAATATGGGATTGTGTGAGGAACTAGTGGGAAATAAACCTCAATACAATATGGGAGTTTGTGAGGAACCAGTGGGGATAAACCTGAACACAATATGGGAGAGTGTGAGAAACCATTGGGGGATAAACCTCAATACAATATGGGAGTGTGTGAGTAACCAGTTGGGTATAAACCTCATTACAATATGGGAGTGTGTAAGGAACCAGTAGGGTGTAAAACTAAGTACAATATGGGAGTGTGTGAGGAAAAACTGGGGTGTAAACCTTTATAAAATATGGGAGTGTGTGACGAACAAATTTGGGAGAAACCTCAATGCAATACGGGAGTGTTCGAGCAACAAGTGTGGTATAAACCTCAAAGCAATATGGGAGTTTCTGACGAACCAGTGGGGGAAAAACCTCAATAATATGGGAGTGTGTGAGAAACCAATTGGGTATAATCCTCAATAATATGTACGAGTGTGTGGGGAATCTTTGGGGGATAAACCTCAATATAATACGGGAGTGTGTGAGGAACCAGTGGGGGATAAACTTTATTACAATATGGGAGTGTTTAAGGAAACAATGAGGGATAAACCTTAATACAATATCGATGTGTGTGCCGACCCAGTGGGGGATAAACCTCCATACAATATGAGAGTGTGTGAGGAACCGGTGGGGTATAAACCTTAATACAGTATGGGAATGTGTGTGAATCAGTAGGGGATAAACCAGAATACAATATGGGATTTTTGAGGAACCAGTAGGGGATAAGACTCAATACAATAAGGGAGCGTGTGAGAAACCAGTGGGGGATAAATCCCAATATAATGTGGGAGTATGTGAGGAACCAGTGGGGTATAAACCTCTGTACAATATGGGAGTGTGTGAGGAACCAGTGGAGTATAAACCTCAATACAATATGGGAGTGTGTAATGAGCCAGTGGCGGATAAATCTCAGGACAATATGGGAGTGTGTGAGGAACCAATGGGGTATAAACCTGAATACAATATGGGAGAGTGTGAGGAACCATTGGGGTATAAACGTCAATAAAATATGGGAGTGTGTGAGGAACTATTGGGGGATAAACCTTAGTACAATACGGGAGCGTGTGAGAAACAAGTGGAGGATAAATCTGAATACAATATGGGAGTGTTTGAGTAAACAGTGGGGTATAACCCTCAATATGATATGGGAGTGTGTGAGGAACCAATGGGGAAAAAAACCTCAATACAATATGTTAGTGTGTGAGAAACCAGTGGGGGATAAACCTTAGTACAATATGGGAATGTATGAGGAACGAGTGGAATATAAACCTCAATACAGTATAGGAGTTTCTAAAGAACCAGTGGGGTATAAACCTCATTACAGTATGGGAGTGTGTGAGAAACAAGTGGGGTATAAACCTCAATAAAATATGGGATTCTGTGAGGAACTATTGTGGCATAAACCTTAATACAATTTGGGAGAGTGTGAGAAACAAGTGTGGGATAAATCTCAATAAAATATGGGAGTGTGTGAGTAACCGGTGGGGAATTACCCTCAATATAATATGGGAGTGTGTGAGGAACCAGTTGGGTATAAACCTCAATACAGTATAGGAGTGTGTGAGAAACAAGTGGGTGATAAACCTGAATACATTATGGGAGTGTGTGAGAAACCATTGGGGAAATAACCTCAAAACAATATGGGAGTGTGTGAGGAGTAAGTGGGGGAAAAACCTCAATACAATATGGGAGTGTGTGACGAACCAGTGGGGTATAAACCTCTATACAATATGGAAGTGTTTGAGGAAACAGTGCAATATGGGAGTGTGTGAGGAACCAGTTTGGTATAAACCTCAATACAATAATGGAGTGTGTGAGGAACTTGTGGGGGATAAACCTCAGTATAATATGGGAGTGTGTGAAGAATCAGTGGGGGATAAACCTCAATACAATATGGGAGTTTATGAGGAACCAGTAGGGGATAAACGTCAATACAATATGGGAGTGTGTGATAAAGCAGTGGAGTTAAACCTCAGTACAATATGGGAGTGTGCGAGGAACCAGAGGCGTATAAACCTCAATTTAATATGGGAGCGTATGAGAAACCATTAGGGGATAAACCTCAATACAATATGGGAGTGTGCGAGGAACCAGTGGGGGATAAACCTCAATACAACATAGGATTGTGTGAGGAACCAGTGGGGTATGAATCTCAATACAATATGGGAGTGGGTGAAGAACCAGTGGGGGATAAACCTAAATACAACATGGGATTGTGTGGCGAACCAGTGGGTTATAAACCTAAATACAATATGGTAGTGTGTGATTAACCGCTAGGGGATAAACTTCAAAACAATATAGGAGTGTGTGAGGAAACAGTGTAGGATAAACCTCAATACAAAATGGGAATGTTTAAGGATCGAATGGGGTATAAACCTCAATACAATATGGGAGTGTGTAAGGAGCCAGTGGGGGATAAACCTTAATACAATATGGAAGTGTGTGAGAAACCACTGGGGTATAAACCTCAATACAATATGGGAATGTATGAGGAACCATTGGGGGATAATTCTTAATACAATATGGAAGCGTGTGAGAAACAAGTGGGGGGATAAATATCAATACAATAAGGGGGTGTGTGAGTAACCAGTGGGGTATAACCCTCAATATAATATGGGAGTGTGTGAGGAAACAGTGGGGGATAAACCTCAATACGAAATGGGAGTGGTTGAGTATCCAGTGGGGTATAAACCTCAATACAATATGGGAGTGTTTGAGGAACCAATGGGGGATAAACCTCAATACAATATGGGAGTGTGTGAGGAACCAGTGGGGGGATAAACCTCAATACAATATGGGAGTGTGTGAGGAGCCTGCGGGGTATAAACCTCAATACAATATGGGAGTGCGTGAAAAACCCGTGGGGGTAAACCTCTATTCAATATGGGAGTGTGTAAGGAGCCATTGGGGTATAAACCTCAATACAATATGGGAGTGTGTGAAGAACCAGTGGGGATAAACCTCAATACAATATGGGAGTGTGTGAGGAACCAGTGAGGGATAAACCTCAATATGATATGGGATTTTGTGATAAACCAGTGGAGTATAAACCTCAATACAATATGGAAGTGTGCGAGGAACCAGTGGGGTATAAATCTCTGTACAATATGGGATCGTGTGAGAAACCTCTGGGGAATTTATCTCAATACAATATGGGAGTGTGCGAGGAAACAGTGGGGGTTAAACCTCAATACAATAGGGAGTGTGTGAGGAACCATTGGGTATAAACCTCAATACAATATGTTAGTGTGTGGAGAACCAGTGGGGGATAAAGCGAAATACAATATGGGAGTGTGTGACGAACCACTGGGGTATAAACCTCAATACATTATGGGAGTGTCTGAGGAAGCAGTAGGGGATAAACCTCAATACAATATGGGAGTGTTTGAGGAAGCAGTGAGGTATAAACCTCAATGCAATATGGAAGTGTGTGAGGATACAGTCGTGGATAAACCTCATTGCAATATGGGAGTGTATGAGGAATCAGTGGGTTATAAACCTCAATATAATATGGGAGGGTGTGAGGAACCAATAGGGGATAAACATCAATACAATGTGGGAGTTTGTGAGGAACCAGTGAGGTATAAACCTCAATACAATATGGAAGTGTGTAAGGAAATACTGGGGGATAAATCTCATTGTAATATGGGAGTGTTTGAGGAACCAGTGGGGTATAAACCTCAATACAATACGGGAATGTGTGAGGAACCAGTGGGGAATTAACCTCAATACAATATGGGAGTTTGTGAGGAACCAGTGTGGCATAAACCTCAATAAAATATGGGATTGTGTGAGGAACCAGTGTGGGAGATATCTCATTACAATATGGGAGTGTGTGAGGAATCAATTGGGTATAAACCTCAATACAATATGGGAGTGTGTAAGGAACCAGTGGGGGATAAAGCTCAATACAATATGGGAGTGTGTGAGAAACCAGTGGGGTATAAACCATAATACAATATGGGAGTGTGTGATGAAGCAATGGGGTATAAACCTCAATACAATATGGGAATGTGTGAGAAACCAATGGGGGATAAACCTTAATACAATATGGGAGCGTGTGAGAAACAAATGAGGGATAAATCTCAATATAATATGGGAATGTGTGAGTAACCAGTGGGGTATAACCCTCAATATAATAAGGGGGTGTGTAAGGAACCAGTGGGGTATAAACCTCAATATAGTATGGGATTGTGTCAGAAACAAGTGGAGGATAAACCTCAATACTTTATGGAAGTGTGTGAGGAACCGTTGGGGTATAAATCTCAATACAATATGGGAGTGTGTGAGGAACCAGTGGGGGAAAAACCTTAATACAATATGGGAGTGTGTGAGGAACCAGTGGGGTATAAACCTTAATACAATTTGGGAGTGTGTCAGGAGTCAGTGAGGTATAAACCTCAGTACAATATGGGAGGTGTGTGGAACCAGTGGGGGATGAACTTCAATGCAATATGGGAGTGTGTGAGGAACCACTGGGGTATAAACCTCAATACAGTATGGGAGTGGTTGAAGAACTAGTGGGGGATAAACCTCAATACAATATGTGAGTTTGTAAAGAACCATTTGAGGATAAACATTGATACAATATGGGAGTGTATGAAGAGCCAGTGGGGGATAAACCTCAATACAATATGAGAGTGTGTGAGGAACCACTGGGGTAGATGCCTCAATACAATATGGCAGTGTGTGAAGAACCAGTGGGGTATAAACCTCAATACATTATGGGAGCGTGTGAAAAACCAGTGGTGGATAAACCTCAATACAATATGGGAGTGCATGAGGAACCAATGGGGTATAAACCTCAGTACAATATGGGAGTGCGTGAGGAACCAGTGGGGTATATACCTCAATACATTATGGGAGTGTGTGAGGAACCATTGGGGTATAAACCTCAATACAATATAGTAGTGTGTGAGGAACCAGTGGTGATTAAACCTTAATACAATATGGGAGTGTGTTCGGGACCAATGGGGGATAAACCATTATGCAATATGGGATTGTGTGAGAAACCAGTGGGGTATAAACCTCCTTACAATATTGGAGTGTGTGAAGAACTAGTGGGGGATAAACCTTAATACAATATGGGAGTGTGTGAATATCCAATGGGGGATAAACATCAATAAAATATAGGAGTGTATGAGGAACCAGTGGGGGATAAACCTCAATGCAATATGGGAGTGTGTGAGAAACCAATGGTGTATAGACGTCAATATAATATGGGAGTGTGCGAGGAACCAGTGGGGTATAATCCTCAATACATTATGGGAGCGTGTGAGAAACCAGTGGGGGATGAACCTCAATACAATATGGGAGTGTGTGAGGAACCAGTGGGGTATAAACCTCAGAACAATATGGGAGTGTGTGAGGAACCTTTGGGGTATAAATCTCAATACATTATGGGAGTGTGTAAGGAACCATTGGGCTATAAACGTCAATACAATATAGGAGTGTGTGAGGAACCAGTGGGGAAAAAACATTAATAGAATATGGGAGTGTGTGAGGAAACAGTGGGGTTAAAACCTTAGTACAATATGGGAGTGTGTTAGGAGCCAGTGGGGGATAAATCTCTATGCAATATGGGAGTGTGTGAGAAACCAGTGGGGTATAAACCTAAATACAATATGGGAGTGTGTGAGGAAGTAGTGGGGGATAAACTTCAATACAATATGGAAGTTTGTGAAAAGCCAGTGGGGGATAAACCTCAATACAGTATGGGAGTGTAGAAGGAATCAGTGGGGGATAAAACTCAATAGAATATGGGAATATGTGAGAAACCGATGGAGTATAAATCTCAATGAAATATGGGAGCTTGCGAGGACCCAGTGAGGTATCCACCTCAATAAAATATGGAAGCGTGTGAGAAACCATTTTGGGATAAACCTCAATACAATATGGGAGTGTGTAAGGAAACAATGGGGGATAATCCTCAATGCAATATAGGAGTGTGTGAGGACCAGTGGGGTATAAACCTTAATACAACATGGGAGTGTGTGAAGAACCAGTTGGGGATTAACCTATATACAATATGGGAGTGTGTGACAACCCAGTGGGGTATAAACCTCAATACAATATGAGAGTGCGTGAGGAACCAGTAGGGATAAACCTTAACACAATATGGGAGTGTGTGAGGATCCAGTGGGGTATAAACCTCAATACAATATGATAGTGTGTGAGGAAACAGTTTGGGATAAACATCAGTGCAATATGGGAGTGTGTGAGGAATCATTGGGGTATAAACCTCAGTACAATATGGGAGTGTGTGAAGAACAAGGGGGGGATAAACCTCTATACAATATGGGAGTGTGTGAAGAACTAGTGGGGGATAAACCTCAATACAATATGGGAGTGCATGAGGAACCAGTGGGGGATAGACCTCAATACAATATGGGAGTGTGTGAGGAACCAATGGAGTATAAACCTCATTACAATATGAGAGTGTGCGAGAACCCTATGAGGTATACACCTTAATAAAATATGGGAGCGTGTGAGAAACCAGTTTGGGGTAAACCTCAATACAATATGGGAGTGTTTGAGGAAACAGTGGTGGATAAACCTCAATACAATATAGGAGTGTGTGAAGACTAGTGGGGTATAAACCTTAATACAATATGGGAGTGTGTGAAGAAGCAGTTGGGGATTAACCTAAATACAATATGAGAGTGTGTGACAACCCAGTGGGGTATAAACCTCAATACAATATGAGAGTGTGTGAAGAACCAGTAGGGGACAAACCTCAATATAAAATGAGAGTGTGTGAGGAACCAGTGGGGTATAAACCTCAATACAATATGGATGTGTGTGAGGAAACGGTGGGGGATAAACCTCAATGCAATATGGGAGTGTGCGAGGAACCAGTGGGGTATAAACCTCAATACAATATGGGAGTGTGTGAAAAGCCAGTGGGGGATAAACGTCAATACAATATGGGAGTGTGTGAGGTACCATTGGGGTATAAACTTCAATAAAATATGGGAGTGTGTAAGAAACCCGTGGGGCATAAACCTCAATACATTATGGGAGTGTGTGAGTAACCATTGGGGTATAAACCTCAATACAATATGGGAGTGTGTGAGGAACCAGTGAGGGGAAAAACCTCAATACAATATGGGAGTGTGTGAGGAACCAGTGGTGTATAAACCTCAATACAATATGGAAATGTGTGAAGAACATGTGGGGGGTAATCCTCAATACAGTATAAGAGTGTTTGAGGAACCAGTGCGGGATAAACCTCAATACAATATAGGAGTGTTTGAAGAACCAGTGGGGGATAAATCTCAGTAAAATATGGGAATGTGTGAGAAACCAATGGAGTATAAACCTCAATACACTATGGGAATGTGCGAGGAACCAGTGGGGTATAATCTTCAATATAATATGGGAGCGTGTGAGAAACCAGTGGGGGAATAAACCTCAATACAATATGGGAGTGTGTGAGGTAACAGAGGGGGATATACCTCAATACAATATAGGAGTGTGTGAGGAACCAGTGGGGTATAAACTTCAATACAATATGGGAGTGTTTGAAGAACCAGTGGGGGATAAACCTAAATACAATATGGGAGTGTGTGAAGATACAGTGGGGTATAAACCTCAATACAATATGGGAGTGTGTGAGGAATCATTAGGGGATAAACCTCAGTATAATATGGGAGTGTTTGAGGGACCACTGGGGTATAAACCTCAATACAATATGGACGTGTGTGAAGAAACAGTGGGGGAGAAACCTCATTGCAATATGGGAGTGTGCAAGGAAAAAGTGGGGTATAAATCTCAATAAAATTTTGGAGTATGTGAGGAATCAATGGGGAAAAACCTCATTACAGTGTGGGTGTGTGTGAGGAACCATTGGGGTAAAAACCTCAATACAATATGGGAATTTGTGAGGAAACAGTAGGGGATAAATCTCAATATTTTATGGGATTGTGTAAGGAAAAAGTGGAGAATAAACCTCAATACAATATGGGGATTTGTGAGGAACCAGTGGGGGATAAACGTCAATACAATATGGAAGTGTGTGAGGAACCAGTGGGGGATTAATCTCAATACAACATGGGAGTGTGTGAGGAGCCAGTGGGGGATAAACCTCATTACAATATGGGAGTGTGTGAGGAACCAGAGGGATATAGACCACATTACAATATGGGAGTGTCTGAGGAACTAGTGGGGTATAAACCTCGGATACAATATGGGAGTGTGTGAAGAACAAGTGGGGTATAAACCTCAATACAATATGGGAGTGTGTGAGGAGCCAGTGGGGGATAAACCTCAATACAATATGGGAGAGTGAGAAACCATTGGGGGATAAACCTCAATACAATATGGGAGTGTGTGAGGAAGCAGTGGGGTATAAACCTCAATACAATATGGAAGTTTGTGAGGAACCAGTGGGGGATAAAACTCAATACAATATGGAACTGTGTGAGGAAGCGGTGGGGTATAAACCTCAATACAATATGGGAGTGTGTGAGAAACCAGTGGGGGATAAACCTCAATATAATATAGGAGTGTGTGAGAAGCCAATGGGGGATAAACCTCAATGCAGTATAGGAGTGTGTACGGAACCAGTGGGGTATAAACCTCAATACAATATGAGAGTGAGTGAGGAAGCAGTGGGTGATAAGCTTCATTACAATATGGGAGTGTGTGAAGAACCAGTGGGGGATGAACTTTAATACAGTATGGGAGTGTGTGAGGAACCATTGGGGTATAAACCTCAATACAACATGGGAGTGTGTGAGAAACCAGTGTGGGATAAACCTATATTCAATATCGGAGTATGTGACGAACCAGTGGGGTATAAACCTAAATACAATATTTGAGTGTGTGAGGAACCAGTGGGGATAAACCTTAATAAAATATGGGAATTTGATAGGAACCAGTGGAGTATAAACCTCAATACAATATGGGAGTGTGTTAGGAACCAGTGGGGGATAAACCTCAATACAATATGGGAGTTTGTGAGTAACCATTGGGGGAAAAACCTCAATACAATATGGGAGTGTGTGAGGAACCACTGAGGGATAAACCTCAATACAATATGGGAGTGTGTGAGGAAGCAGTAGGGGATAAACCTCAATACAATATGGGAGTGTGTGAGGAACTAGTGGGGGATAAACCTCAAAATAATATGGGAGTGTGTCAGGAACCAGTGGGGGATAAATCTCAATACTATAGGGGAGTGTGTGAGAAACCAGTGGGGTATAAACCTTAACACAATATAGGAGTGTGTGAGGAACCAGTGGGGGATAAACCTGAATACAATATGGGAGTGTGTGAGGAACCAGAGGAGTATAAACCTTATTGCAATAAGTGAGTGTGCGAGGAAGCAGTGGCGTATAAACCTCAGTACAATATGGGAATGTGTGAGTAACCAGTTAGGTATGTGGGGTATAAACCTTAACACAATATAGGAGTGTGTGAGGAACCAGTGGGGGATTAACCTGAATACAAAATGGGAGTGTGTGAGGAACCAGAGGAGTATAAACCTTATTGCAATATGTGAGTGTGCGAGGAAGCAGTGGCGTATAAACCTCAGTACAATATGGGAATGTGTGAGTAACCAGTTAGGTATAAACCTCAGTACAATATGGGAGTGTGTAAGGAACCAGTGGGGAATAAACCTCAGTACAATACGGGAGTGTGTGAGGAACTCGTGGGGTATAGACCTCAATACAATATGTGAGTGTGTGAGGAACCAGTGGGGGATGAACCTCATTACAATATGGGAGTGTGTGGGAAAAAACTGGGGTATAAACCTATATACATTATGGGATTGTGTGAGGAACCAGTTTAGGATAAACCTCAATGCAATATGGGAGTGTGTGAGGAACCATTGGGTTATTAACCATAATACATTAGGGGAGTGTGTGAGGAACCAGTGGGGAATAAACCTGAATACAATATGGGAGTTTTTGACGAACCATTGAGAGATGAACCTTTATACAATATGGGAGTGTATGAGAAACCAATTGGGTATAATCCTCAATAATACATAGGAGTATGTGAGGAATCAGTGGGGGATAAACCTGAATGCAATATGGGAGTGTGTGAGGACCAGTGGGAGATAAACTTCAATACAATCTGGGAGTGTGTAGGGAAACAATGGGGGATGAGCCTTAATACAATATGGGAGTGTGTGAGGAACCATTAGGGGATAAACCTCAATACAATATGGGAGTGTTCGAGGAACCAGTTTGGTATAAACCTTAATACAATATGGGAGTGTGTGAAGAACCAGTGGGAGATAAACCACAATACAAAATGGGATGGTGTGAGGAACCAGTGGGGGATAGACCTCAATACAATATGGGAGCGTTTGAGAAACCAGTGGGATATAAATCCCAATATAATATGGGAGTACGTGAGGAACCAAAGGGGTATAAACCTCAATACAATATGGAAGTGTGTGAGGAAACAGTGGGGGATAAACTTCAATGCAATATGGGAGTGTGCGAGGAACCCGTTGGGTATAAACCTCAATGCAATATGGGAGTGTGTGAAAAGCCAGTGGGGGATAAACATCAGTACAATATGGGAGTCTGTGAGGAACTAGTGGGAGCTAAACCTCAATAAAATATGGGAGTGTGTAAGAAAATAGTTGGGTATAAACCTCAATACAATAAGGGATTGTGAGAGGAACCAGTGGGTGATATACCTCAATACAATAAGGGAGCGTGTGAGAAACAAGTGGGGGATAAACCTCAGTACAATATGGGAGTGTGTGAGGAACCATTGGGGTATAAACGTCATTAAAATATGGGAGTGCGTAAGAAACCCGTTGGGCATAAACCTAAGTACAATATGGGATTGTTTGAGGAAACAGTGGGGTATAAACCTCAATACAATATGGGAGTGTGTGAGGAATCATTAGGGGATAAACCTCATTACAATATGGGATTGTTTGAGGGACCACTGGGGTATAATCCTCAATACAATATGGAAGTGTGTGAAGAAACAGTGGGGAGAAACATCATTGCAATATGGGCGTGTGTGAGGAACAAGTTTGGTATAAATCTCACTACAATATGGGAGTATGTGAGGAATCAATGGGGAAAAACCTCAGTACAGTGTTGGTGTGTGTGAGGAACCATTGGGGTATAAACCTCAATACAATATGAGAATTTGAGAGGAAACAGTGGGGGATACATTTCAATATTTTATGGGATTGTGTGAGGAAACAGTGGAGAGTAAACCTCAATACAATATAGGAGTTTGTGAGGAACCACTGGGGGATAAACATTAATACAATATGGGAGTGTGTGAGGGACCACTGGGGGATTAATCTCAATACAATATGGGAGTGTGTGAGGTGCTATTGGGGGATAAACCTCAATACAATATGGGAGTGTGTGAGGAACCAAAGGGATATAGACCTCATTACAATATGGGAGTGTATGAGGAACCATTGGGGTATAAACCTCGATACAATATGGGAGTGTGTGAAGAGCCAGTGGGGTATAAACCTCAATACAATATGGGAGTGTGTGAGGAACAAGTGGGGAATAAACCTCAATGCAATATGGGAGAGTGAGAAACCATTGGGGGATAAACCTCACTACAATATGGAAGTGTGTGAGGAAGCAGTGGGGTATAAACCTCAATACAATATGGGAGTGTGTGAGGAACCAGTGTGGGATGAACCTCAATGCAGTATGGGAGTGTATAAGGAACCAATGGGGTGTGAACCTCAATACAATATGGAAGTGTGTGAGGAAGCAGTGGGTGATAAGCCTCAATACAATATGGGAGTGTGTGAAGAACCAGTGAGGGATGAACTTTAATACAGTAGGGGAGTGTGTGAGGAACCAGTGGGGTATAAACCTCAATACAATAGGGGAGTGTGTGACGAACCAGTGTGGGATAAACATAAATACCGTATTTTAGTATGTGACGAACCAGTGGGGCATAAACCTCAATACACTTATTGAGTGTGCGAGGAACCAATGGGGATAAACCTCAATGAAATATGGAAGCTTGATAGGAACCAGTGGGGTATAAACCTCAATGCAATATGGGAGTGAGTTAGGAAACAGTGGGGGATAAACCTCATTGCAATATGGGAGTGTGTGAGGCACCAGTGTGGTATAAACCTCAATACAATATGGGAGTATGTTAGGAACCAGTGGGGGATAATCTTCAATACAATATGGGAGTTTGTGAGGAACCAGTGGGGATAAACCTCAATACAATATGGGAGTGTGTGAGGAAGCAGTGGGGGATAAACCTCAGTACAATATGGGAGTGTGAGAGGAACCAGTGGGGTATAAACCTCGATACAATATGGGAGTGTATGAGGAACCAGTGGGGGATAAACCTCAATACAATATGGGAGTGTGTGAGGAAAAATTGGGGGATAAAATTCAAAACAATATGGGAGTGTGTCAGGAACCACTAGGGGAAAAAACTCAGTACAATAAGGGAGTGTGTGAGGAACCAGTGGGGTATAAACCTTAATATAATATAGGAGTGTGTGAGGAACCAGTGGGGTATAAACTTTAATATAAAATAGGAGTGTGTGAGGAACCAGTGGGGGATAAACCTGAATACAATATTGGAGTGTGTGAGGAACCAGAGGAGTATAAACCTCAATGCAATATGGGAGTGTGCGAGGAACCTGTGGCGTATAAACCTCAAAACAATATGGTAGTGTGTGGGGAACGAGTGGGGGAAAAACTTCAATACAATATGGGAGCGTTTGAGAAACCAGTGGTGGATAAACCTCAATACAATATGGAAGTGTGTGACGAACCAGAGGGGTATAAACCTTAGTACAATATAGGATTGTGTGAGGAACCAATGGGGGATAAAGCACAATACAATATGGGAGTGTGTGAGGAACCAATGGGGGATAAACCTTAATACAATATGGGAGTGTGTAAGGAATCAGTGGAGGATAAATATCAATACAATATGGGTGTGTTAGAGGAACCAGTGGTGGATAAACTTCAAAACAATATTGGAGTGTGTGATAAACTAGTGGGGTATAAACCTCAATACAATATGGGAATGTGTGAGGAACCAGTGGGGGATAAACCTCAGTACAAAATGGGAGTGTCTGAAGATCCAGTGGGGTATAAACCTCAATTCAATATAGGAGTGTGTGAGGAACCCGTGGGGGATAAACATCACTACAATATGGGAGTTTGTGAGGAACCAGTGGGGGATTAACCTCAATACAATATAGGAATGTGTGAGGAACCATAGGGGGATAAACCTCAATACAGTATGGGAATGTGTGAGGAACCAGTGGGGTATAAACCTCAATACAATATGGAAATGTGTGACGAACCAGTAGAGGATA